>JAIUND010002052.1:0-26439 GCA_034699125.1 Gisinianus flammeolus | reverse complement strand
TTTCCATATTCATATTCAACAAAAGTCAGTTGTATCCATGGACAATAATATACAGTCACTGATTAAAATATTGAATTCCCGCTCTTCCATGGAACCTTCCATATAGTGACTAGATTTTATAATTCTTTCGAATCATTCGGAATAACCATGAAATATACGGAATACGAATATGTAAATAATAGTAAATATGTACCCACTTAGTACCCACTATATACCCAGCGGATGTAATTTCATGTTATCGTACAATCTTTTGCACTTATAGAATGTAAAGATTTTTCCAAAATACTGGAAAGGAGTAGAAAACAAGCATGTTTCTAATTTTTCTCCATATATATTTGTGAAGTCAACGGGGGACAATCACACACTCTTATCGTATACGGGAAATAACTTCAAAATTCCATTACTTTCATGCATGTACGAAGCAAAAGAATGTCTTCTACATTTTCCGTATTTATCATTCGTAAATACAAAATCGCATGAACCTATATCGTATAAGTAAGTATGTACATATGTTTAAGGAAATGTGTGTAAAAGTAGAGTATTTGAGAATTGTAAGATGATGATGATTCATTCATTACAAATGTACACACTGAGGACTCTTTACTCAAACACTATAAAAAAAAAGATGTATGGAAAGAAAGAAAGGTGAGATTATGTATTAGATATATGCAGGCGCACAGAGAAAAAGAGAGGATCGCCGGTGTTTCTCCGGTGCTTTTTCTTTGCTTGTGTTCGTCATTTGGTTGTTGGAATGTTATGAGTAAACCGTTCTTCGGTCATAGGTACGGTCTTACTCTCTCACGTAATAACATCCAAATCTATTATTAGCAACCTCTATCTTCATCTCTACATGATATTTTCTTTGAATACAAAAACTACTAGACAACCGCGGATGTTCCACTGATACTATACACACATTCTCTCCACATGCATACAGCCATAGGTAGGTACATTCTGTCTCAACTTTGACTGTGCATGCATCATGCATAAAATGAAGCAAAAGGAACTTTTCAAGACTCTAGCCTTCAAAAACCCAAGCTCTTCTTTCATTTATTCAAACACTCTCTCAAGTCTGTCGAGTGTAAGTTGCCTTTTCTGGAGTTCAAGTGCTCTTCTTCTTCATCAACAACAACATCTTCAGTTTGTGTGAAAGATTTTGCCTCTTGTACATGTCAAAGGAGAGTAAGTTTTGCAGAAAAAAAATTGTCATTTTTTTTCTACAATAAATCAAAAAGGGTCGAAAGTTTTTTGTTTACCCCACGTGCGTGGCACACAGTCATTTAATTATACCAAAACAAAATATCGACGTCAAAAAATCAAAAGTTTTAAACGTGCGAAGAAAAAAACTAAAATAAAAGAAGAGTCGAGCCCTTCCAGGCTCCTTCAAAATTTTGAGTTGAAGTCACTCTCAACTTTTGTGTATTATATACTTGTGGTTGAGTTTTTTTTTAAGTTGCAAAAGGTATGTTTATTTTGTCAATTGACTTTCTACATTATCTATTTACTTTGATGTTTATCATTTACAACAATGCTTAATATATGTACTTACTACTTACTGGTGTATGTCGGCGTATATATGTATACGTATATGCCGAATTGGTATTTCATGTCACATTCATATGTATGTATATTGATAAGTACTTAAGTACTTCATAATTATGTACACTTCATCTCCAGAATTTGTAAATATTTTTTTTTTTTCTCAACTTTTGTATTCCTATTCCTATATAATATATAATAATCTTATACTTATTATGGACATACATATGTGTGTGTCTGTGTCTGTGTGTAGTGTGTACGAGCATTTTCTCGTATGAGTGTGTGCCCGCTTCAAGTTTTTATGTTACGGAATTTTGAAATGACTGTCATTTTTAAGTCCCGAGACCATGTTTTGCCTGACAATCTCTGAGTCATTCTACAGAAATGGCAACATATTTCAAAAGCGGAAAAGATATGTATGACCCTGGGATATGTTTTTGACAATCTATATGGAGAGTTACACAGTATATATATACATAAATAGGAAAATGACATTAAACTTTCGCCTTCCGTACGAAATATAATGAAAAATGAAAGCATTGTGTAATGAATGATTTATTGTGTGTGAAAAGGAGAATTTCTCGTACATTTCGTAAGCAAAATTCGTATTGCACTGTTGTTGTATTACACAAGAATATAAGATTGTATATTTTTTTATAGCTGTTTATATTTTTTTTTTTTACTTCTTTTTCAAGTAATACGGTAGATATGAAATTTTTAATACGATTACCTATAGTTTAACGGTCGGTGAGTTTGTTGGTTGTAGTGTTATGAGAGATGACGGGACGACGGGAGTAGGTTCCCGTAGGAAAGTATGTCTAGGCTGAAACTATTCAGTTGCAGTGTATTGATTTTCTTAAAGTAAGGCCAAAGAAGAGAATTTTGGTAAAGGATTCTCGTTATTGCTAGTAGCTGATGTAACATACATATAATAATATACCCGGGAAAGTCATAGTTTATGGAAGGTTTCCTTCTGTACGTGAAGTCTGGCTGCAGATTGTAGATGAACATGTATACATATCTATACCTACATGTACATTCGACATCACCAGAGACAAAATTTCTGAAGAGGGAAGAGAGAGAGAGACACAGAGAGTGAGTTTCAGTACTGTGAAATCTTGGTCGTCCAGCCAGGTTAGATGCAGGATGCGGCTGCGTCTTCTTAGGTTTTCTTTATAGAGCCCACAGCATATAAACATTAAAGAAACCTATGGTCAATCTGACTGACTAAACACTCACTTTCCTCATTTCCCTGTCAGTCAATTTCCTTTCTCTCTACCCGGTACTTACTCATCATCATTTAACACCAAATTCCACTGCCACAACTTTTCTTCGTTCTCTATACCGCGTATATACTCTTACAAATTAAATAACTTTTTTTTCAACTGCTCTTTCTCTCTTACTCTGTTTCCGTTCTGTTAGGAAAAATAACACTGCGAGTGAAAGTGTGTGTATACCAAATAAAAAAAGTTTCTTTTTTATCTCTCTCTCTCTCTCTCTCTCTCTTTGGCAATAAAAACATACATGTGCTTTTGTATTAAACCCTAGAGATTTGAGATTTGTGAGTTAGGCACGAAATAAAATGCGTGTGTTTGTGCATTTGTATTTAAATTAAAACGATACAAATTTTATTCAAATTTGGTGAAAATCAAGATCTTGGTACACATCAAAGTTGTACATAAATATTATGCATATATGCATTGCGTGATTATTCCAAAATCATTTTTTGATTAAAATTTGATTCTCTCTCTCCCTCTCTCTCTCTCTCTCTGCTCCCATTTCATTATAAATTACTGTGCTGGCACTGTTAACTCGGACTCATTAATAATGACAAAGTTCATTCAAGGTATGTTATGTACATGTTTCACTTCATCGACAATAATTCATTTGCATGAATATGCACGTGTCCTGTACATTAACGTACAAATACTTTGTTGAGTCACCGCAATACTAATACATAATATGTATTATATACCTATATGGAGTGAATATGTGTATGTGTGTGTGTGGGTTATGCCTTGTTCGTATTGTGATTTATTGCTGCATTATCCTCACTAGCTTTCCTCCTGTAATAAGTAGCCGTAAGTCGTAAGTGGATATTTGGCTATGTAGGATTTCATTCATGTATGAGGACCAAAGACCAAACAAGAACAAAGTTTATCCGTCACGCACAAAGCATCATTCACTTCGTATGATGTACCTACCATGTAGATTAGTAATAGTACTTATTGCTAATATTATTTATTATAGAAAATTGCACTCTACCGCTGCCACACGAACAATTTTCTTCTCTCCATTCTCCGTATGGAAAAAAGGGGAAAAGTAGTATCATCTTGTGTAAATAATTTGTGGAGGCGTGGATTTGTAATTTGTTGTTGTTGTTCCTGCTTCTGTCATTATTATTATTTAATCTTTCCTTTTTCTCTCAATTGAAACCTACATACATATAGTAACAAGATGCCTATTTACTGTGTACTGTCTAGTGTTGACGTAAATAATTCAATTAGCTATCAATTATATTCTAGCCTCCACTTGTGTTTTAGTACATATGCAAGTAGGCACTATACTATAATACTGATATTATCAAGACTGGTGAAATATGCGTGGACTGTAGACTGAAGAAGATCCGTGTTTGTAGAAACGATAAAAAAGGAAGGAATTATAGAATAATAGAATTTATTTGTGTTTGACAACTCATAGACCACCTCCGTCTATATCTGTATTATGTTAGACAGGGGAAAAATAGTCGTCTTATGTATATATATGTGTACAAGTATAATATGTGTCTAAATAACTTATGCACGGATATTTTATAGTAAAAAGGAACCAAACTAAAGCTACCTACAGTCATAGTAACTTGATGCAATAAAAGGTTCCGGGAGGGAGCTTATGTCATAAGAGCATTTCTTTTTTAACTACCATAATATACTGGAGGAGTCAATAGAAGAGTAGTCGTTTTTTTCCTATAAGTATCTGTATAAATATAATTATTTTCATTAGTATCATATTAGCGTACTGTTGAGAGTTGAGAAGAGAGAGAGAGGGAGGGAGGGAGACTACAGGCGTTGTGTTTGTGTACCCTCACACACAGTAGTACAGATAGTTGGTACACAAAATAGAATTTTATGATGCATTTGCTCATTGCTGGTCTATAGAGTTGGAGTCAACTCTTTTCTTTTGAATTTACGTGTTGACATTAACATTCATGGTTGTGGGCTAGGGTCTAGAACAGTAAGAGAGTGAGAGAGACCGGGAATGAGAGCAGGCATATGGCATCTCGCTCTTGCCTTTATTTAATCCATGCAGTAGTAACGTTTTAGTTGACTTTGCAAAGTGCTGAATGGACCTTTATTGTAACACTCACTCAGCATTATGACAAACCATAAAACTATGACATGTATTTCATTTTATGTTGTTTGTCGTATATGTAGGTACATATGTCCCATGTCCTTTCCCCTCTCTGTTTCCTCCTCGCCTTATGACTCTCACTTATTCTCGATCATTTTTCCAAGACTCTCTCTCTCTCTCTCTCGCTCTCGCTTATGAGATATTTAAAACCGTATTTGAAGATTTCCTCATTCTTTTCTCGTTCACAAGAATATTTGCCCGCGTATTGTGTACAGTACTGTACAGAGTAAAACAAAAAACGAGACACCTATACACTATACAGAAAACACGTTGCCTCTAATTTAATGTTAATATTAGCCATGTCTACGGAAAAAAACTCGACTACAACAAACTCTCGTCTACGATCCACGTTCTACTATAATATACTTTGCTACATAGTCCATAGTTTCCTTTTTCCACATTGTTTATCTTTATGTCCATGACTATGAATTCATGGATACAGGGAATTTTTTCATAGGGACTTGGCTTTTGTCTTTTTGTACAAGATTTCAACGGATATGACTTCCGATAAAATAAACGAGAGTAAAACATGGTGCTGTGCAAAGGGTAACGGATATATAGCCATACAAATATAGTGAATAATCAATATTTAATATGTAAAAGGAACATGTATATGTATAGACTATATACAGATAGATGTTGCTTTAGAAATCGAACAAGCGCATGAATGGAATTTTCAAGTCATAATTTATAACAAGAACTTATAGTGTACATGCAAGAGATGTAGATTTTAACTATATTCATGCCAGTAGGAAAAGGATTTTATTTTTGATCATGGACTTAAATGGAATGAAAATAAAATATACAGATATCGAGGTTCCGTATACTTGTGTAGGTCTACTCTAAACACACACCCATGTAAGTTACAAAGTCGGCTTTGACTTGTGTTTTGAATCACAAAATCTAGATAGGACATAAGAGTATACGAGCGATGAGAATGAGATGTTTCAGAGATTGAATTGAATTCATTATGAGTTACAAATAATTTGTATTTTTGACTGTGAATCAATAATCAGTTACTGTATAATGTTTATGTGCGTTACTTTGATCTTCTGTTCTCTTGTACATGTACATATAGATTAGAGAGAGAATCCTTGTTTACTATTGTGCGTCTGTGTGTGAATAGTACACATATTCAGTGAATACGGTAGTTTGGTACGCCTATATACAACTTTTATTCTAATTCTAAACAAGAGTTTAGCCATGAATAAAGTAACAATACACTAGGAGTAGGAAACTATCGAAATACTATAACAGCAGGAATAAAGTATACACATATATTGGTCTGTTCCCCCCGCAATTTTACTATGAGAACTGCTCAAAATATCCATTTGATTTCTTTGACCAGTTTCACATGGTTTTTAAATCATGGTTACATTCCGTTTTTTGTTTTTTTTATGAAAGAGTCACTACATACAGACTTTGAAATAATGTAAGACTGAAAGGGGGAAAAGTAATGGTATATATTATATATTATATAATACGAATTAAAGAAGCAAACGCCGGATGGCGGGGACTGGGGACTCTCTCATACTATGGAACAGTACATGTAGAAATGTGTATGAGGGAATGTATTGAATTTGCTATCACATGCTTGTTTAGAGTTTTTTAATGGTGAGTAAAGTTACATAATAAAGAATGTGTAGAGAGATATGTATGTTTGAGGATGGATTATTGTATGAATGGTGAAGGATTGTAACAACTACATAGAATTTGTGAGTGCATGAAGATACATAGGCTTGTGTGATAAGGGAATTATTATTATTACTACTACTACTACTACTCCTATAATATAGAATGTGGTTAAGTAACTGGGGAATGGTACATGTACATGCATACAGTAAATATGTGTGTATGTGAGTGGTATGGTACGGCACGGAGCTTGAAAAACTCAGGTGTTTTATATGTATGTATACTCTATTCTGTGTGTATTCAAAGGGGGAGAGGGATGAATATGGAGGTGATGCGAGGAGAGGAGGGTGGACCAGGTGTAGAAGATGTCTTGGACAGCCCTGTAGCAGATCCTCAGTGTAGTAGTACTCAGTGTGATCCGGACGAAGACATGGAAATAAACGCAAACCTTGCGGAGGACGCCCAGTGGAAAAGAATACAGCAAAATACCTTTACAAGATGGGCAAATGAACATTTAAAAACTGTCCGAAAGAATGTTGGGAATTTGGAGACTGACCTTTCGGATGGTCTTCGACTCATTTCCCTCGTAGAAGTTTTATCTGGTAAAAAATTACCAAAACACAATGCCCGACCAAACTTCAGATCACAAAAATTGGAAAATGTTTCTGTGGCTTTGAAATTCCTGGAAAAGGATGAAGAAATTCGCATTGTGAATATTGGTGAGTAAAACTAAAAAAAAATACAAAAAATTATACATTTGATTAATTATTCTAAAAATTGTTTCATCGTTTTCCAATGAAGTGTGTGTCCTCAGTGAGTTTTGTGCAATTTGACAACAAAATCTAACCTCTCATTCATTGTTCTTGAAATGAATGAATGAATTTCGGTGTGTGAGAATTGTTCTACAATAATTTGCTACTAAAAGTGACCGTGATATGACAGATCTGTTTTCATTTTAATTGATACCAAATATATAAATATATATATTTATATTCAAACTATTGACAGACACAAATGTCAATGACAGCTTAACTGTCATGGCCTGGATTAACATTGATTAGAGTTGAGATAAGCTCGAAAGATTAGATAAGCACGTTTTCAATATCACACCTCAAATATATATATATATATAGAAAGAGAAAAAAAAGCCGGTGTTTTGGTGGAAAGTAAAATAAGTTCCTTTTGTGACTCCCACTCACACTGTTCGTTCAACTGCCTTAATTGGTACATGATGTCATTAAAAATGTATGTGCATCCAACATTGGAGATTTTTTTTTTCGCCAATTCACTAGTCGTCTTCGTCGTCGTTGTTGTGGATGCTGATGCTGACTAAAACCTAAACTGCAGACATATACAAGTAGTAGTGATACATGTAGTGAATAGGAACTAGCTCTGTGTGTACATAAGTCTGCCTCAAATACCTATACACAGTAACATATACACACATACATACAACTCACACTCACTCTTTTTCCATACCACTCATCATATATAGCCAAATGGTTTCCCAAGTATTTACTCACTTTAAACTCAAACTATATAGCTTACACGGGCAAACACACATACACATTGTTTCCCTACAAGAACTCCAGAACAGAGCATCCTACCTTTCCATTTTTTACGAGCACACGTTCAATTTAACATTAGCCTCTGTGTGTAGCGTTCCCTTTCCATTTCTGTGATGCCTGATACACATATGATACACAATTGTTTGTGTGTGTGTGTGAATGTACTTGTGTACAGACGGAATATTACATATTTACTTGTTTTATTATTCTCTTTGGTTCTTGTATATATATATTATATATACTCCAACAATTTTTTTCTCCATTGACTGACATGGAGCCAAAAGTTTGATTCCTGGAGCAGAGTTTTATTTGGTACAGCTTCTAAAGTTCTTTCTATAGGAATTCCTGACAATTTCGACTTTCATGTGAAGTAAGAATGACAATGACAGCTCTGATTTCTGACTCAAAACAATATAACAATATTTGTAGAGACATGTCTTTAGTCTTTGTGTACATCTGCCGTTCACAATTTTTTGCTCGAAATCAAAATCAATTTTATTGTTATACCTATATAGAATAATTTAAAGAAAATTTGTCATGGCTCTCTATAAATATGTATATGGTACTTTTCATATGACGTGAAAGACAGCAAAAGATGTCTTGGTAGCATGTTCGAAAACTTTAAATGTTGTTACATTTAAGGGAAATCCAATGGGAATTTGTATTGTCGGCATTTCTTACTGTTTATTTACAATTTTGATGAGAATTCTTTTTGAATGACTCATGAGAGAGATGACAAACTGGTGCATTTTATACGTCGATAATTTATAGTGATAAATTATCAGTGCACACATATATATATTTAGAAAGGGGTTTGGAAATCAGAGACTTTGAGTTTTGAAGTAGTTGGGAAATATATGTATTTACATTTTACATAGTTGAAATTTTGAAGGAAGCACATTCTTCTTTTTCATTCCCCCTCATGTTCCATTCGTCATACGAATGCTGGAATGTGTAAATATATATGTATGTATGAATAAAATGAATCTCTGTCTCGTGTATAATTTAATGTAGTCTTGAAAAATGCTCAACCTTTGCAGTTCTTTTAAGTTTGTTACCTTCACATAGTCTGACTGAATATGGTTTTGCATTTAGGCGCAGGACTATGTACATGTAATGTATCGTACATTTTTTTTATTAGACAAGTGTGCTTTGTTTTCATGTTAATTTTGAATGTAGGTCTTCCACCAAAAAAAACATAGTTACTCATAAGATTTCAGTGTTGTGTGATGATATGGTATATGACTGTGAAGTTGGAAGTTGGGCATATAAATAATAAGTCAGGAAAATATGTAATAGTTGTATTATGCGAATATGCGATTCCCATATACATATACATATGAATAATCACTGCAAAATACAAAATATGTTGTGTTATGTACTTACATGGATGTAAAAAAATATATAACTCAGTCATGTCAGTTGGTTATGCATATAAAGTGCAAAAAACTGTACATCTATACGTACAGCATATGTATATAAATAATACGAGTATAGATTTTCTTATTCAAAGTATGACGTCTTGTGTTGTTATGTTGCTAAAGTCTTTGGTCTGTGGCGTATTTAATTGTGATTCGAATTTTGTCACCATAAAAGGCAAGGAACAGCATTTTTGGATTCCCAATCTAGGTGATCTTTTCCTTTCTCTCTCCAAAATTGACATCCTTTTCCTAATCAGTCTCGTCTTTCATCTGACTATCTTATCCGTCAGTATATATGAGGTGACAGCACACTATCCCATTGTCCTCTGTGTTTAGTTGATTCGTTATTGGACTGTCTGTACACATATATGATGATGATGATGACGACGGTGTAGTGTGTAGTCACTATACGAGGGGTGATCAAAAAGTAACAAGAATTTTGGTGAAAATGAAATACTAGACTAAAGTGTTCGTTGTCATCATTAAGAGCAACCATATTTAGGAATGTACTGAAAATTTCATGGGAAAATGTTGTCAGGTAGAGAAACAAGAGCTTGGACAAGTTGAAAAATCGAAGAAAAAATACAAAACACAAATTTGACGCAACGTCAAGTCGTCAGATTTTTGTATCGGAAATGGACTATAGTGAAGGATATTCTTCAAGATTTGGTGGACGTGTATGGTAATAGCGCCCTGTCCAGGGCACAAGTGTTTGGACGGGGTAGTGGCTTTAAGTGTGGAAAAATTGACGTCGATGATGAACCAAGAACGGGACGCCCAAAATCATCAACTTGACCGGAATCAGTCAAAATTGTGGAAAAACTGGTCATGTCAGATCGTCAAAAAAGGCCAGGAAGATAGAGGAAGAAACGAGCATGTCATATGAAAGTGTTTGGAGAACTTTGCATGAAGAACTCGGGATCAGGAAAAAATTTGCCAGATGGGTACCTCCCAACTTGAGTGTTTTTCAACGGCAAAATTCAGTACAACTTTGTCAATAAAATTTAGACTTCATGGAAGGAGATAAAATTTTCGTTTCGCGTGTGGTGACAGGTAATGAAACATTGGTTCCTTGGTATGATCCAGAATCGAAATAAGAATCCATGCAGAGAAAGCACAAGGGATCTCCCACATCAAAAACGGTGAAAGTGCAAAAATTAGCTGGTAAGGTTATGGCTACAGTATTTTGGGACAGAGATGGAATTCTACTAATTGAATTCATGGTGAAGGGACAGGCCGTCATAGGGACGACGTACGAAAAAAAAGTTGAAAATTTGCGACAAGCACCAGTTGAAAAACGACGAAAAGGTGCAAAACGCCGAATTTCACTCCCTCCGGGAAACGCACCATCCCATACATCTTGCATTGCCAGAGCTCCCAATCCCGAGCAAGGAATGACTAAATTTTTTCAAATACCCTACAGTCCTGACCTTGAACCTAGTTAGTATTACCCGTTAAAAGATTTTAAAAAAATCCTCAGGGGTCAGAGATTTTACTGTGAGACAGAAATTATGGAGAGTTGAGTTCAGTGGTTTGACTCTCAAGACAAATAATTTTATTCTGAAGGCATCGACTCACTTCTATCAAAATGGGCACGTTGTATAGAACTGGAGGGAGACTACATCGAAAAATAATATAGATAGGAATTATAATTTTGACCCTTAATAGAGATATTTAACCATTCTTGTTACATTTTGATCACCCCTCGTAGTATCTAAGACTCAGGATTGAATATTGAATCCTTTTCAAACCCAGACTGTTCGTGGTCATTTCATTATTATTATTATTATTACCAAGTCATCATTTTGAAGGTGATAGTAATGGCTGTATATGCACATTATCTGTAGTACATTTACAATTTCTCTTGAAAATTATTTGATTCTTGTCATTCAAATATTTCAACTACAAAAATATGGCTGTACTGTTTGTACATATAAAGAAATGTTGTTGAGGATATCTTAAAACTTGTAATTGTAAATCGATTTATTTTGATGTTGCAGTTCTAGTCCATAACTAAAAATGTCCAAAGAATTTTCCAAGAGATTCAGCGAGCAATCATGAAAACTTGTTTGTTGTCTTTCATATATACACTTGAAGGCATGTAGAATTTTTTTACATATTGCCATTGCCATTTTTTTTATTCCTTGGTGAATAATTCTCACGTATGTATACAGGACAACATCATCAACTTCATTATGGCATTGTACAAAAACATTCATGTGAGAACATATTAGATTTGGTTTAGTCGGAATCGTAAATATTAAACTGTTCATTTCACTATTATTATTAATCATTTCTATATTTATATTTATATATGTTTGTGTCGGTCAGAGTATATAGAGAGACTCGGTTATACATGTATATAAAAGTAGATAGGATCCTTGTTGGAGGAAAACTTTTGGTATCCCGACGATGTGATGTCGTCGAGTCTCTGTCTAGTTGAATGCCTGTCTAAGTGGCAATTAATTTTAAATAATACATCATTCCCCCCCTCAAGTCCAAGTCCAAGAAAGGTCTGGGATATATAGTTTTTTCCCTTCTCATTTTTTTTCTGAGTTCTGAGCCTTATCTTACCGGTGACTGTGATTGTGATATAGCTGTGTTGGTATTTCATTAATTATTTATGTAGTCCATGACAATTCATGTATATATATTTGATTATAAGGAATGTGACGAGTTGATGATACAAGTTTTGCACACACGTCAAGGGTTAAATCCAGTTTTAAATGTTTCACTAAAAAAGAGAGAAAGAGGCTGTCGAGAAAGCAGTCGAGGAAGGAACTTTAAGAAATAAATGAGATTAAATAGTTCAAAGCGTCAAAGCTCTTTCCCTATACGACTTCTTCGTCTCTTTTAATTTTCCTCCCGTCGTTTCCTTATAACATTAAATTAAAGAGTTTTCTTCTTGTTTTTCAAAAAAAATAAACTTACTTTTGATTAATTTTGAAAGTAATTAGTTACGTCATGAGAATGAAACACACTCTTTTTCATCTGTCACTTTTTTACCTGGTCCCTATATGTGGTTTTGAATTTGAGTTTCTTGAAGAGCTGTGAAAATCTTGAATAATGGGAAAATGGGAAAATGGGAAATGTCAAAAAGTTGTTAAGTAATTGCCCAAGTTTTTGCATACAGACAGCCTCAAATTTCTCACCTAAACTGTATGTATAGGATTTATAGAATAACAGATTTGAATCCGGATTTTTTGAAGGAAAGTGAATCATTTATAGTTTCGCCTTTTCAAGATTCGTTGAAAGTTGAAAGAGAAAAATTAGGATTTCTTCGTCTCATATTTCAAATCCTTAACTTGACTTCCCAGTTGAAGTGTTAGGGAAAATCCAAGTAAGGATTCTCACGGATAAATTATGAATGAAAATATCAAAAAATGTCCAATATGAAAAGATGCTCAAAACGCACTATGGAATTGAAAGGATTAGCAAATCATAATTCAATTGATCCTCCTCCTCTGAGAATATGAAACAGAAATACACAGATAGAGGGTTTAGTAGAATTTAGTTGTTCATTCTTTATAAAAGGATTTAATTAAGACTGAGGATTAAAATAAAGTGCTCTGATACATCATTGAGATAAGGCTTATTAGCAGTGTAGTGCATGCTTAAAATTACATTCCACGCAGTTAAAGCGTATAATAAAGTACACACACACACACAAGTAAATTTGTAGACATTGAAATGCCCACACATTATGCAACCAGCGAGCCTCTCTCCTCTTCGCTCTTATGATTAATGTTTTCAAAGTTCCAGTGTAAAAGTTCTTTCGGCCTCTCCTTTTACTTGATTCAAGACTCGAGATGTGTGTGTGTGTGTGTGAATGTGGAGAGTCATAAATGTTCAACGTTTCGACCAGCTACGCATGTTTATATTTACATACGCTCTCGTATCTCTACACTGTCCACACACTCATGAACATGGACAGAAATGGATACGATATTAAACTTGAAGTTAAATGATGTAGGTAGAAGCTTTAAAAATTACGACGTGCTAAACTAGACGTACATTTAACATTTACGTTGGATTATTTCATTTCCCGCATACATTTGTGTGTGTGTGTGTGTGTAGGGAGAGAGAGAGAGAGAGAGAGAGAGAGAGAGAGAGAGAGAGAGAGAGAGAGAGAGAGAGACGTTTAAACTTTTCACGCTTGACGTAATCAGAGGAATATATATAGATGATCAGCATTACATTATTGTTATTACACTTGGCAAAGTGAAGGATACAGGGAGAGACGAGAGAGAATGAATCTCATGAACTTGTAGATTGTAGAATGTCGACGTATTGAAAGGTTGACCTGATTAGAAAGTTTCAATTTACATCACTATCGAAAACTATTTACAGGATAACTTTTGAACACAAACACACACACATATATACAAACGTGGACTAACTGCAGGAGGGAACTTAAACTATCTGACTGTCTGGAAACTATAGCTTAATATATTGTAGAAGCCAGTAGTGAGTAGTGGCTTCACATTCTGTAGGTATACCACACACACAGAAACTACAAGTAGGAAAACACCAGACTGTACCATACCATGGATATTAATTTATCCATCCCATCCTGTATCATCGTTTTGTTACGCCTCGATCCCTCATTCACGTTTCTCGCATGATAGCACTACCTAATAATCATTGTAGTGCGCTCCTACTCCTACAATTGCAACTACTACTAGTAGTATGTAGTAGGAATCTAATGTCTTGAAAGCTATACACAATCATATGAAATAAACTTTACCAAGAAAACAAGTAGCCAAAAGCATCATCATCAGTCACTGATTGCTGTGAACTTGTGAGTTTGCGGATTTCCACTTTGCGTCACTTTTTTTTCGTCTCGTCTTTTTTTTTTTTTTCCTTTTTGATAAACTATAAAAAGGAAACCCGCCTGGGTCATACTTATAGCTATATAAACATGTAATATCATGCACACACTCGTACATATCTAGAACGACCATAACTATCTGTAAATGGTAAACTTTTCAGTTCGTCAGTTGGAGTCAAAGTCGTAAATTACATCTATTAGTAGGTATTTATGGAATCTATTTGTACCAAAACGAAAATCTGTTATTGCTATCATATACATATATCGTATATATACAGATATATACCCATGTAGATTTCCGTATTAGTCTACACTCAACGACGACGATTTCCACAGGTCATTGAAAATATCTGTACACGTTTTTCCCATTACGCTGCTTGCACTTTCATTGTTCATATGTACATACATTTGAGTGATTTTTAACGCACATACACAACACACAAACTCTACATCTACATCTACATACCGAGTTAGAATTTGAGCTTTTTGTTACCACTGAAGGACAAAGTAATGATTAATGAAGGATGTGTATGTGGGAAAACAACTGAAAAATGATTAAAATAACGACATTTTTGTTTTGTTACAGATTCCAGTGATATTGTTGATTGTAAAGTAAAGTTAATATTGGGTTTAATATGGACTCTGATTCTTCATTATTCTATTTCAATGCCCATGTGGGAGGGCGAAGAAGATTTACCACAAGGAGAAAAAGGGCCTACTCCAAAACAAAGGTAAGTAAATGAGAAACCATCAAAATCCTGCATGAAAAGAATGAAAAGGAAAATGAAAATTTTCTGGACGGGACTTTATTGTATTGTAGAGAGAGATTTCGCAAACTGTATATACATATATATTATATTATTCTTGGTTTTTTGTTTGTTCAAATTTCGTCGTCTTTAGATTACTCCATTGGGTCCAGTCGAAATGCCCAGATCTTCCAATTTCCAACTTCACATCAGACTGGACGGATGGGCGAGCTGTTGGCGCTCTCGTTGATGCCGTTGCTCCAGGTTTATGCCCGGATTGGCCAGATTGGTCTCCCAAAGGTTTGTAATGGTTTTTCCATTTTCTTTTTCCCCTCATTTATTTAATTCTTTTCTTCTATACCGTCTCGGTTTTTTTACTCTATCCATCCGTCTGCGTATATGAAAAGTTGTTGAGAAAATTATAATTAATTGACTCACGTTGTACTAACTTTTTTAAAAAAAAAATTCTCTCTCTCTCTCTTTTTCTCAAAGATGCCCTTCAAAATGCCACTGAGGCCATGGGATTGGCGGACGACTGGCTGAACGTTCCTCAGGTGTGTTTACTTTTCTCTCTCTCTCTGTTTCATATTTTGTTTGAACTACATCCGAGTTGATGACATCACATGTTTACTTTCCTCATTCAACACGAGTTGGAGAAATGTCAAATGTCAAAACATATGCTCGGGAAAAAAGTTTCTCTTGATGTGTAAATGTTAGTCTGGTACATACTTAAGTTTCCTCCAGCATATTTCACCATACAAAAAGTTTGACACGTATGACATAATATGTGTATATTCTGTTTGTTATGATATATTACAGCTTATAAAACCCGAGGAAATTATCAATCCAAATATTGATGAACTCTCCATGATGACTTACCTTAGTCAATACCCAAGTGCCAAATTAAAAAGTGGAGCTCCTGTACGAGCGAGGACGAATCCAAATAGGTTTGTTCATTAATTCATCCTCATATAATTATACTACAATACCTATACACTTTTATAAAAAAATTTGGTTTCTCGCGAGATCCTTATGAAAAATTTGGAGTGTTCAAGTCTGTGATCTACATATTTAATTTTACGATTTACTATTTATATATTCTGCAATTCTGCTGCACTATGTAACTATATTTTAAATTAAAGTTTTTATCCTCAAAATATTTTATCCTGTATTACCCTGAAAATATATGTGTGGCGTCTCTGAATGACACTGAAATTTTTGTTGAAATTGAAAACACAACAGTGTTCCACCCCCAAGGTATGCCATTTCCATTTCGATTCCAATCAATTTGCTCCATCACTAAAAAATGCATGGAGTGACCCGCGCTCAAACAAAAAAAAACACAAACACAAACAGAGCCTCTGAATTCTGACCGAACTGAAAAAAATAATAACTAACTGGTGGTTTTCATTTAATTTTGTTTTTATTGCTAAATACATAGGTAGATTTATGATTGATTTTGTATGTATATTGATTTGTAATTTTTGGAAATAATTGATGAAATAATTACCCAACTACTTTTGCATGGTGTACTAATTAATAATTTGAACTCACTCAATGATAATTCAAATTAAAAAATTTACTCACTTGTTAGTATCGTGACGACTGTGTGTCAATAAATAATGTAGTGGATTTTGTCTGTCGTGTTTAGAGTGAGAGCTTACGGGCCTGGTTTAGATGAACATGGAAATGTTGTTGGAGCCCCGACCAACTTTACAGTTGAAACCTTTTCAGCTGGCAAAGGAGATGTGAGCGTTACCGTAGAGAATCCTCGAGGAGAAAAAGAACCAGTACATTTTCATTCACAATTCTTTCTATTCCTTACATGACTCATGAATATATATATATACATATTTTATATGTACCTATATCATTATGGCAATTAGTAATGGGTAATACTTGGGATGTGTTTCAGGTGGATATTAGATTCAACAATGATAGAAATTTAACTTATAGTGTGTCATATACTCCGAAACATGAAGGAACTTTCACTGTGACAGTTTTATATGCAGGGAAACAAATCCCTAAATCTCCATTTAAAGTCAATGTAGAAGGTTTTGCTGGAGATGCCAACAAAGTGACAGCGTAAGGAATATAGTAATTTATTCATGGACCACTTATTTTAATTAAGGTATACAATTAATTTATGAGTGTGTTCATTTAATTCAACTATATATATACTTTTAGATCTGGACCAGGACTCGAACCCACAGGAGTGGTCGTGTCTAGACCAACCTTTTTTGACGTATTTACCAAGGGTGAGAATTTAATTTTTACAATTTGCATCATTTCTGGGAATGTTTCCAAAAGTTAGTTTTTTTTTCTGTTAAATATACAACTGGTTTTGTTTGTTTTCCTTTAAAATAAATGTGTATAGATGCTGGGAAAGGAGTCGTGGAATGTATAATCTTGGACCCATCCGGTCAAAAAAATGCGGTCCCTGTTAAAATCCGTCAAATCAAAGATGACGTGTGGCGTTGTGAGTACGTCACTCCAGTTGTAGGAGTTCATTCGGTCAATGTATTTTTTGCTGGAAATCCCATTCCAAAAAGTCCTTTCGGCGTTACAGTTGCTCCAGGTACAGGACGATTCCTCTCATTTTCATCAGCTTTTGTTTTTGTGTATACATTTTTCATCGTGAGTTTCACAAAACCTAATGTGTTTTGAATATATCTGTCTCTTCACCTTCAGTGTCTGATGCAAAGAAAGTTCGTGCAAGTGGACGAGGATTGCAACCCAAAGGTGTACGTGTGAATGATGTTGCAGATTTCCGTGTAAATTGTGAAGGAGCTGGGGAAGGGAAACCTGAAATACGAATTATTGGTCCAGGTAAGAGAATTTCTTCCCATTACATTTACATACATTTTATTGATTAAAGGATGAATGTATTTGTATACCTACACACAAAAAATTTATTAATGGTTCTCTATTGTGCAGGAGGGTTGAACGAGCCAGTGAATATCAACAAAACCTCGACAGCGATCTACGAAGCAGTGTACAATCCAAAGAAAGAAGGCCGCTACATCGTCATGATTACTTATGGTGGGCAAGAAATACCCAGATCACCGTTTGAAGTCAATGTGGGACCATACAAAGAGAGTGCCATCCGTGCTTACGGCCCAGGTTTATCCAGTGGAATGGTTGGCTATCCAGCACTTTTCACAGTCGAGACAAATGGTGAGACGGGAGCTTTAGGATTTTCTATAGAGGGACCATCGCAAGCAAAAATTGAGGTAAAAAGTCATTGTACATAAGAATAACGATCGGGGGTGAACATGCTTTTTCTTTTATAAAGTTTTTTTCATAGTTTTGATTTTTATAAAGTGTTCAGATAACGGTGATGGCTCAGCGGATGTAAAATACTATCCAACAGCAAATGGGTACGAGTCAATTTTTTCTTTCGGGAATTCTATGGAAATTTTATAATATATAATAAACCCTTGAATATTCAAGATATTCTATATACATGTATGTACTCACATTTACGAAATATATATATATATATATAGGGAATACGCTGTTCATATCCTATGTGATGAAGAAGATATACCTCAAAGTCCATTCATTGCTCAAATTTTGCCGAATAAAGCGGATTTTCATCCTGAATTGGTAGAGTGTCGAGGACCTGGGATCGAGCCAAATGGTCTTGTAACGAATAAACCAGCGGAATTCGTCGTTAATACGCAACGAGCGGGTTCTGCTGCTTTGGATGTCAATGTGAGTAGTCCCAGATAGTGACTCTGGAAAATTAAATTGTGTACTCTATACATATACGTGTTCCAGTAATCAGGAGAACATTTTAAGTGGATTTTATTTTGTATTTATTTTTTACTTATTAAGGTCATGGACGCGCAGTATCATCCAGTAGAAGTTAATGTTAAAAGCAATAAGGATGGAACTCATTCTTGTAGTTATGTGCCAAAAAAAGGAACAAAGCATACAGTTCAAGTAAGACACAAAAATAAAACAAATGTTCTCATTTTCTTTTTCTCCTTGAACCAATTTAATTTCATAATCTTTTTTACTCATTGTTTCTTTTTATTTTCATTCAAATAGGTTAATTATGGTGGAGTTCCAACAGTCAACAGGTTAGAAATCCATTTTGCAGTCCGTCTTAAATTTACATGAGATTTTGTTAAATTGTGTCAACAATTGTGTCAACAATTTTCTCCAAGTTTGCATGCGTTTGTATTTTTTTCTTTTTGTACAATAGTCCATATCGAGTCTTTGTAACGCAACCGACAAATGCAAGTAAAGTATCAGTTTTTGGGCCAGCCATAGAAAAAGATGTCAAATCACACAACCCAACACATTTCAATGTGGGTAAGTTTCACCCGAAAAAAACTTGATCAGCTCTACACTTTTACTTGAAGTGAAAGTCGTCTTTCACTTTTCCCGTTGTCTCAAATAAATCACAAACTAATCTTTACATAAAATTTATTTCCTTTGGGGAATTGTAAGATGCTAGAGATGCCGGACCTGGTGATCTTTTAGTGACGATAGCTGCCATAAGCCCAAACGGTAAGACGACAATAAAATATTCCTCCTTCACACCCAGCATATAGTTTTTAAATATGAATGAAGGTGACCATAACTGCATTATTTGAAATTTATCAGATGATAAGGGAACGCCAATACCCTACGAACTATCAGATAACGGAGACGGAACCTATAGTGTTGACCTCACCTATCCACGGCCTACAAATTATAAGGTGAGATTAATTTAACATTTAACCCTTAACTTTTAAATTAATTATTGCGAGACATTTTTTAATTATATTTAATAAATTGTTTCAGATCAATGTGAAATATGCGGGGCAGGAGGTGCCACAAAGTCCAATTCGAGTGGCTGTCCAGCCTCATGTGGATGTTTCTAAAGTGAAAGTGGACGGTCTCGAGCCCAGTGAGTACAATTTAATGGAAACTATAAAAGAACAAAATGATATGATAATTAAATTAAATGATTACAGTGTAGGAGCATAAATATTTATTATATATATTTTATGTATCCATTGAGGAACAAAGTTAGTGCATGTAGGTAGAAAATAGGGAAATATTGTGGATATCATGTAGAATTGTTCGATTATGAATTGTGTTTGAATCATTTGTGAATTGTGAATATTCAGTTGCTCCAATCAACAGTTTACAGCAGTTCAAAGTGATTACAAAAGGTGTAGGGAAAGCAAAAATCTCTGTGGCAATCACAACACCATCAGGGAATAAAATTCAAGCCCATGTAATTCCAAGTGCAGATGGTTTCTTAGTCAATTTCACACCTACTGAACTCGGTGACTATCTTTTGAGTATCTCCTTTGGTGGAGAGCCCATTTCTCCACCATATCGACTTTTATGTTCCCCTGGGCATGATCCAAGTAAAGTCAAAGCCACAGGTCCAGGTCTCCGAAGAGGTGTAGTCCATAAACCAGCCAATTTCGTTATTGATACGAGGGGTGCTGGTCAAGGGGGACTTGGGGTGTCCGTGGAAGGGCCATGTGAGGCCTTAATAAATTGTCGCGATAACGGAAACGGTACTTGTGCGGTTTCTTATGTCCCCACTTTACCTGGAAACTATTCCATCAACATTACCTTCAATGATGTAATTCACAAATTAAACTTTCACTTATTTTCAAATGTTTTGAAGAAGAAGAAAAAAAAGTGAAAGTGGATGGGAATTTAAATAAGAAATAAATATATATTTGTCATACCCAATCACAGGATCATATTCCACAAAGTCCATTTGAGGCAGTAATTGAGAATGAATCTATAGAGCCGGATTTGTCGAAAATTAGAATATGCGGTTCTGGGATTCAACCAGAAGGTACACATTGTGTGACTCAATGTGTTTCATTTCAATTTTAAATTCCGTTTGCTCGCATGTGTGTGTGATTTTCCGTTTTTATTTTGTTCTACTACTACTACTATAATAACAAAACATTTCTATAAATTAGAATACGGATGCGATTCAAAGAATGAGTGTTTTTTATTCCAATATGTTCTAAAAAAATAATATTTGAGTTTTATAGCATTTTAGTAATAGCTCGATGGTTTGGCTCAAATATTTTACGAGTGTTTTTCTAATTAGCACATTGCATTTCATAATTTAGTGATAGCACAAAAGCATGAATAGAATTTTGCATATTGCATATCATATGTACATATAACAATAATAATAAATACTTAATAATTTATCAGCTCTGTTTTTTTTTTGCATTTGTCACTTACAATGATAAACTACTCATATATATGTATGTGTTGTCAAAGTAGAATAATAATGATTGTGGATTTTATAGGTGTCTTCACGGATTCTCCAACTGATTTCACTGTGGATACACGAGGTGTTGGGAACGAGAATGAGGGAGGCGGAAAAGTCTCTTGTTTAATTACAAATCCAAATGGAGTGAAAGTTGATAACTATATTAAACCATTACATGATGGAACGTATAAAATTAATTATTCTCCTTCCGAAGGTATAATTAAAACTTTTTATTACACCTATTCATTACCATTAATATTTCGGAATTTTGTTTGCTTTCGGAAAGAAAAAGTTTAAATGGGATTCTTTTCTTTGACATATTTACAGAGGGGCGACATGCGATTGATATTTTCTATGATGGTATGCACTAACGATAAGTATTAATTTTTGTATATACCAAAGAAAACAAATCTTTGTATCGACCGAGAAAAACTGAAAGTAACGGAGCTTTTTTTTACCTATATGTATGCATATTCAAATATAGGTATTCCAATTATTGGATCTCCATTTGCTGTGAATGTTCGTCGAGGCTGTGATTCCAAAAAAGTTCGAGCATTCGGTGACGGACTGGTTCGTGGTGTCTGTAATCAACCCAATGTCTTTACTATTGAAACTCGTGGTGTGTTTCCTTTTCAATGATGATGACAATGAAGAGTAGTTTTCCCTTATTGTCAAGGACTCATTAATTATAAGTGCTAATAAATATTCATAATTTCTGTAGGTGCGGGTACGGGTGGACTTGGTTTGGCTATCGAAGGTATATATAAAGAAAATGCATTATAGTTTGTGTATAAATTATATGGGAATTGGGCTGTGGGATGAAATGTGTGAATTGAAATGTACCTTAATTGAAAATAGGTCCTTCGGAAGCCAAGATGACGTGTAAGGATAATCGGGATGGGAGTTGTACAGGTAGGTTTTTAAATAAACAACAATACTCGTCATGTAGGTGATAAATGAAAAGATTAAAAGATAAACTTGAAATTCATTATCGATGTTGCCTTTATGATGCATCCACTGTATATAGTTGAGTACGTACCAATGGAAGCAGGAGATTATGATATTACGATCAAATTTGCGGACCAAGATATTGTTGGATCACCGTTTAAAGTCCCAGTAGATCTGACTGTCGACTCAAGTGCTGTCCAAGTGAAAGGACTTGACCCGAAAAATTGCCGTGAAGGCGTACCACTAACTTTCAAAATTGATGCTTCCAAAACTGCAAGTGCTCCATTATCTGTCGACATTCAGGGTATGTATGCGCGCAGAAGTTTTTCACATGTATATATAAAAAATTAATTGTCTATTAGTATGAAGATTTGACTACATATAAATATTAAACATTTATAGGAGTAAAAGAGAAGCCGCAAGTGAAGGACAACAGTGATGGCACTTATGATGTCACATTCATTCCACCCAAAGAAAATACCAATTTAGTAGCTCATGTCCAATGGAACGGGAAAGATGTTCCAAACACGTAAGAATTCCAAAATACAAAATGAAAATATAACTCATGTCCCTTTAACATTTTTTATTATAAATAAATATTTTTGGGTTTATCCTGTGTTCAGGCCAGTCTCAATGAAAGTTTTACCCAAAGCTGAACCAGACAAAGTGAAAGTTTATGGGAAAGGCGTGTCAAGTTCTCTTCCAGCATCCTTACTCACAGATTTCACTGTAGATGCTACACAAGGAGGAGTCGGAGACCTGGAAGTACAAGTTCTGGTGAGTGATGAAAAAACAAGATTTAAATTTAAATGACCAAAATTAAACTAACATTCCATCTTCACACCGTTCAAAAAGTATTTATTTATACTCAACAAATTAATATTTTCAGGGACCAGATAATCATCCGAGAAAGGTCAAGGTGACCGACAATGGTGATAAAACATTCAAAGCTGCATATGTTCCAGATGATGTGGGTCGGTACAAAGTCAACGTTCGCTATGGAGGGCAAGAAGTCCCACAAAGTCCATTCGCTGTCCAGTCTTATGCAACTGGAAATGTAAGTTTCTCGCTTTCTCTTCATTACTAAGTATATCTTGTGTGAGCCTCGTCCATTTATATAATGCTCAAATGTCAAATCCCTTTTTTTTAAAACTATATGCAACAATTGTCATTCTGATTTTAAATCACTAGGCTGACAAATGTAAAATCACAGAGGGGAAACAACAGACATTAGCCGTCGGAGAGGAATATTGTATAACAGTCAATGCAAAGAATGCCGGGATTGGAGCCGTCACCTGTAGAATCCGTTCAAATACATCTGGAAAGTAAGAAAGACAATCCATATTATGACCAAACTTACACTTTTGCACTTGTTCATTTTACTAACGGAGGATAGCAAAAGGAATAGGAAAAAACCTTTAGCTTTATATACGAATCTCTATATAATTTCTAGTTCCCTTTAAGAATATTTTTAGCCCCTGTTTGCCGCATGTATCATCAGAAAATTCGGAAACTTGGAACAATACTTATGATTATCATGTACAGTTTTTTTTTTTTTTTTGCGGAATAAATGATTCAAGAAGTGAATCTGAATAACTTCTTCTTTCTACATACTTTTTCTTCGTGTTTAGTGTTTAGAGCGATTGTACAGATTATCTCTCAAAGTTGCGGCATTTTGCCAAAGTCAAACTGTCGAAGCTATAACGTAAAAAAGAAAAACGTGATATGAAAAAGTCTAGTTGAAATGATAGTGAGCCGAGCATGTGTTTGTCTGTACCATGGACTGAATTAAGTGGTTATCATGTACATAGAGATGGTACACACAGAACCTACCTTTAACGAACGAGAGATTTGAACTATTTGCGTAGAGCATCTATCAGTATCATCGTTACAACTTGCAACTAAAAATAGAAACTAAAGTATTCCCCCCCTCCGTCGGCTTTCTTGTATATCTGTAGGTGTTTAGTATTTATGTAGGTATGTGTAGAAGAATACCGAAACTCTCTTCAAATGACACGTTCCCTTTCCTTCTATACCTTGGAGAAAACAAAGCGCTGTTTTATCCGTATCCGAATTCCCTCTGTACTATATATATATATATTTCGTTATAGCATGGAAATATGCAAATATCCATGTATTATTCCCTTCTTTCTCCCCTTCAACCCTCTCTTTCATCTTAAATGATCCTAATACAACTTACAACTATTTGTCATTGAATGTTTCTACTATATAGCAATCTGGTTTTTTTTTGTGTCGCAACTATTCCCATCTGAATGCTACTATGTAGTGTAGTCAACTAATTAATTAAATTACTCGCAATTTCCTTTGACAATTAAGCGTGAAATCAACGAAATTGTAAATGGTGGAATCTTGTTGGGTGGCAATTTGAAATTTAACCAAGATACTAATCTCTCAAGACAAATTACCCTCTCCAGCACAATATGAGTGTGTATACCTTTGACAATTTAGAAAATAGAACGAATTCAATCGAACTGAAAGAAAGTCCGATTCATTCATCATGCACATATGCAAAACACAAATTGTAACTAATAAATTGTATTATTTTTCAGTGACTTGGACATTGATATTGAAAACAATAATGATGGAACATACTCCATTTACTACACGGCCAAAGATGAGAATGAAGAGTACACATTTAATATCAAATACGGTGGGAATAGCGTACCTGATGGATTCTACGTTTTAAAGGTGAGTTCTCTCTCTCTCTCTCTCTCTCTCTCTCTCTCTCTCTCTCTCTCTCTCGTTTCATTTAAGCTTGAGTTTTTCAGTGTGCTCCAAACTAAACTGAATTGAAAATAGATGATGAGAAAACTCAATTAACACTTTTCTGTGCTGTGTTCTTTGTGTAGTCATGAACGATTCATGATTTACTTGATGTAAATTAAAATATTCATCATAAATACAATCTCAACTGCTTCACGGGATTTCAGATTGTCCGTACGGAGTCAGAAATGAAGGGTCATAATACAAAAATAATGTGAATGTATACCTATTTGCTTGTTGTGTTTTAAGTATTATTATGCAGGCGTAAACTTGGGGTGTAAAATGTTGGAAAGTTGCCCAGCAATAAAAATTCATGAGTCAGGAGAAATGGGAAAGGAGAAAAAGAGAACATACATATAAAACCAGAAAAATAAAATAAAAAACCCGAGAGAATGGGGCACGTGGTGTTAGATATTCATGTAATTTAAACCTTTTTGAATCGTCAAATCACGAGATACAGCACGTACATTTTTAACTACACACACAAACATAATAACCGGTTGGAAGTTTTGAGAAGAGGACTCTCACATTTTAGCCGTGTAAAAACTTTTTACGAAAAAATGTGTTAGGATACCCCGAATAAGCGAAAGCATAAATATAAATGAGACAGTAAGAGATTACCTAGTTTTAATTTCCATACCGAATAAGATATAAATATGTACAGAGAGACAAGACAAACGATACGTAAAAGTTTAATATTCAGTAATACAAGCACCAACCCTCAATGTACACATTTGATGAGCTAACGGATGAGTAATATGACGCATGACCCGCGTGGCAATCTATTTATTGTACATGTACAAATGATTCAGTCAGAATCTTTTAGGTTTGTCGTGAATATGCGAGATATTCTATACATTTGAATATTTCGGATGAAAGAGAAAGCACTTCTTCGTTGTGGTGTAATAGTTTTTGCATGATTTTTTAATGTGCCACACAACGCGTACAAAAACGATATATATCTATAGATGCATGATATGGTAAACTAAAGACGCATTGTAAAGTTGTTTGTGTTTCCTGTCAAGTAGTAAATCGTTTGTGGGATCACAAGCACAGAGATTTACATGTGTAAAAGTAGGCAGGATAAAAGGGAAAAGGGAATTCAATCTCCAGATATCAAAAAATAGAATCTGTAAATGTTGAATTTAATATGATACCTTCAACTTGAAAATGTCAGTCGGATTAAGAAGACTTTTTGAACTTCTTTTTGACCCGATAAGTGACATTCACCAAGACGGATATATGTATTTGCGTGTTTCGTTCTTGGTGTGTGTGTGTGTGTGTGTGTGTGTGTGTGTGTGTGTGTGTG
>JAIUND010002051.1:0-26458 GCA_034699125.1 Gisinianus flammeolus | reverse complement strand
ATGGAATAACGCATCATTCTCGTTGAGCTCGCAGCTCAATTTAATCCCTGTCACTTTCAATGGCGTCACGACGGGGCAAATGAAGACTCGAACATCCACCTGGAGGAAAATCCATTTCAAGCTCTGGCAATTGTTATTTCTGGGTAAGATGGCTTTTATGACGTTCCGAACGGGACAGACGATTTTCTTCTCGGATCAAACGGACTGGGATTTCACGCCCGTCATCATCATTTTAACGACGGCTTACGTTACCGTCTTCTCAATCACGTATACCGTGTTTGACTCTCAAAAGAATCACAACACCAAAGTCTACAATGAAATCCTCAAAATCCGCGGTAAAATCCAAATAAATATAAATACAAACTATAACGTTAAGACTGTCACGAAATTTGCAGGATAAACTTCTATTTTGTCTTGTTTGTCAATGAGTGTGGATTTTTTTCAGATGAATTTGAGTTGAATTTGACTCCGCACACAATTCAAGCGATTGAAATTGGAACAATGAAAATAACTAAGACAACAGCAAGAAAAACTAGAACAGCTGGAGCCCAAAGGAAAACGCTAATGGAATTTATCCTGTGTCTCGCCCCAATGGGACCGTACGGTAGTTTGATTATTCTCCCGGGTCTTTACTGCGTCAATCCGGATATTCCGATCCTCTGGATTTCGGTGGTGCCGTGGGAGTGGAGGAATTTCGGGGCCGTCACTGTCTGTCTCTTCACCGACACTCTCCTCTTCTACATGATTGTCATGTGGGGTAGTTACTTTATTTTCCGCATCATCTCATTCGTCATGACTTCCCGTGCCTTCATGGAAAACGTCATCTGGAAAATCCAGAGGACAGGGAATTCAATAATTGGTGGGTGGCGGGAAATCTCGTTTGAGTTGGTCAAGGAAACGTTGGAGGATTTCAGAGAATTGGAGATGCAACTCCAGTTCTTCAATTTGGTGATGGAGCGAGGTCTGTGGCTCCTCAAGATGCTTTGGCTCCTTCTCGGCATTTTGGGTGGGTTTTCAGCCATTCGAATCTCCCATCGAAATCCACTGCTCGTCATGCTCTACGCCATTTTCAATGTGGACAGCATTGTGTTGTACATTTCCGTGTTCCAGCTGGCGTATGGAGTGACAGAGGGAGCGAGGGAGTTGCGGAGGGTCATCGGGTTGACATCCGCCGGCTTACACTCTCCTCTGCATCGGAGATACAGTCAACAAATGTTGAGGTCATTTCCGCGAATGGGGATGAGCGTTGGGAGATTTCACATGGTCGAAAGGGAAAGTGTGCCCATTTTCCTGGATTTCGTCGTCAAGCAAATTGTGGGACTTCTTCTCCTTCTTTGAAGCACAGCTCTATGACTCTATGTTTTTCGTTATCGTTTTCTGTGTTTGTAGTTTCATTTGGTCTCACAACTTGCCAGTGGCGAGTGTTTCTGAGCAATGCAATTTTACAATATTTATACATCCATCAAATGTTTTTAAATGTTTTTAAATGTCTTTAGAATATTTACTTATTGTTATTTCTCTGCTTGTTCCTGTGGTTTTGAATGTTCTTGATGTATAATTAAATGTACTATAGTTTTTGGAGCGTTGTTTAATATTTGATTGAGAACTTATTCAATAAACGTTGATTTGATGAGGGCACCCACTCAAAGTATAAGATTGAGAACTTATTTGTATAATATGATAGACAGGGAAGGGATTTTTCAAAAGTCATCATTTGGAATATTAAAAAACCGGTAAAACCATTTAGTAAAACCGTCCTTTGACGCGACAGCGCCTTGCATGCAGAACCGTCTGCGGAATTATTATAGAAATTGGTTGAATTTGATATTTCAACTATAGTGCGCTTTTCGGTCTTTGCACACTGGTTCAGATTGAGTTGAAAAACCTAAAAACACATCAGCGCCATGTCTTTGCATAATTGTGTTTCGAGTTTCCGCAGCCGGATTTTATCGTAATTTTTCTTGAGCGGCGTCCAAGTTGTTTCATTTTTGACTTTCGATAAAACTGACCTTGCGGGGTTATTCCTTTCTTTGACCTCATGTCAAGGTCACAAAATGACCATGAAACCGGAAGTGACACAAATACCTTTTTTGGCCATACATTTGTGCGTGTCATAGATTTTTTTCCATGGTGTAGTTCAAAGGGTCTTTGCAGGAGGCGCTAAAGTGTGAAAGGTCGCGGAAGTACCTCTCCAGGTCATGTCCTTGGGCCAATTTCACTGAAACTCCCAACATGTGTTTTTGAGGTCAATATCTAGTGACCCTCCAAGTTTCATCAACTTATCTCAAGAAACCGCGAAGCTGGAGCGAAAATGCCGGCCGCAGAATTTCTCGACGGAAGTGAACGAATTTTTCCATTTCCCGCGATCTTTGACTTTTGTTTTCTCCCGAACAACGGCTTGGCCACCGGATTCCTTATGTCGGGAAGTAACTGGCATTCTCCGCTTTCAGAATTGTATTTACAAGGGCAAATTCGTAAGTGCAAAAAAAAAGTTACCTTTGAAATGCATTGGGCTCACCCTCCTGTAGAAAACCGATACTGTCCTTTTATCAAATTAAATTGTGCCTATATAGAATCCAGAAAAACAAAATGGACTTGATTTCACAGTTTTACAATTTGGATTTTATATAGTTTTCGTTTGCTTCAATTAAAAAGTCCACCGTTGTTCGCATGTATAGGAAAATAATTTGGAGTCGTCCGCATTGAATGTTTCAGTTCTTTAATTGAGCTCTCGAGAAATTATCCATGCAGTTGTAGAAATTGCCTAAGAAATGAAAATTTGACAATTATTCGACAATTAAAGATGAAACTCTCTGTACATTTCCACACGGGTATATTTCCATTCCAAAAAAGACAAAGAAAAATGAAGGTTATAAATTTTCCATCCCAACCTCACTGCAGTTTCATCGGGACTTTGAAAGAAAAGCACCACACTCACAGCAACAGAAACTCATGTATATATAGCGGTATATTTTCTGTGACTTCTCTTTATTGTGGCGGGAGCGAGGACTTCAAATTAAAAACAAATGCTGACGCGGTCGGATTTAAGATTAACCTATACTGGATTTTGTCTATGGCTTCTCAGCTTCACTGGATTCCAATTACATTCGATCGAGTGTCAGGTCATATCCAGACTCAAAAGTCCATTTCAATGTGGTAGAAATGGATTTTCAAATGTTGGCAGTTGCTCTTCACGAGTCAGCTGATTTTCACGACATTCCGGATTTTGCAGTGGACTTTCCTTTCGAACCAATCATCGTCATCTACCGTCGATTGGGATTTCATGCCCATCATGCTCATTCTATACCCGAGTTACGCCACCATTATCTCCATGATTTATGCCATTTTTGATGCCCAACCGGATCTGAACATCAAAGTCTACAATCAAATCCTCAAAATCCGCGGTACAATTTCAAACATTTCACAGCTAATTTCTATTTTTTGATATATAAAAACGTTGGCCTTAGTTGACGACACATTGTTCAGCTATGGGAAAGTTTTCTTTGATCACATTGAATAAATTGAATTGTATATTTCCAGATGAAATGGAAACAACGCCTAAACCAGCCGGATTTCCAAAGAAAACACTGATAGAGCTTCTCATTTGTGTTCTGCCGATTGGATTGTTCGGATTTGTTCTTATTTTTCCGGGTCTTTACTTGATCCATCTGGAGATTCCGATTCTCTGGATTTCGCTGGTGTCGATGGAATGGAGGAATTTCTGGACCATTTCCATCCGTCTTTTCACGAACACATTTCCATTGGTCGTCGGTATGAATTGGTGTATTTACATTGCGTTCATTATTCTCTCCTTTGTCTCAACTTTCCCCGTCTCCACACAATCCATCATCCTCAGAATCCGGTACGAAATACTCAAAACTATATAAACTTCATAAGTTGACAACCACAATGTCAAATAAAAACTGAACTACAGGATTTGAGTTTTTTTTATATTTTATATGGCGGCAGCTGTCAATTGGAGTTTGAGCTTCTGCTGGATTGTCTTTCGAATTTTCGCTGTTTGAAAACGCAATTGAAATTCTACAATTTGGTGTTCGCGCGAATTCTCTGACTTGCCAAGCTCGTTATTCTGGTTATTTCCATTTTGGGCGGGTTCTCCGCCATTCGAACCTCCCACCGAAATCCTTTGTTGGCCATTATTTACGGCTTCTGCAGTTTGGAATTCACAATTCTCTACATTGCCATATCCCAGTTGGCATATCAATTGACGGGGAAAACGGAGGGTTTGCGATGGGTCATCCGGTTGACCTCTTCCGGGGGAAAGGTCACCCTCCATCGAAAGTACTGTGAGAAGATGTTGAGGTCAATTCCGCGGATGGCGATGAATGTTGGTGGATTTCACAAGGTTGAACGGGTTTCCGTCCCGAAATTCCTGGAATTTGTCATCAAGCAGGCTCCTTCTTTTACAAAAGTATATAGAAAAGAAGCTGAACAGAAGATTCAAAGATGATGGAATTGAAATTCCAGTTCGGGATTTCAAAATCAATATTCCTGGACATGGATTTCCATTTAAAAATGATTTCTATTTAAAAACTGGCTCGGAAATAAAATGACGAAAATATTGGTTTTCCATTTGATTTATTTTCAACACGGCCGGACAGAAAATCCATTTTACATTTAATTTGGTGTCATTAACGCGAGTGGCAGACCCAGACCAATTTTAAGGTAGACTAAAGTTTAAAAGTGCAGTTTTATTCATTTAGTGCACATTTTAATCAACACGTTTATATAACGGACGTGTCCGTTCACACTATAATATATAGTGTAACTGCAAATATTATCATGTTTTATCCAGTGTAAACCCAAAGCCACAAAATTCTGCGTTTTACTTGGTGTAAAAATGAAATTTTCGTGTATATATATTTATGATAAATAATTTATAATTTAATCTATAGTGTACTGATTTCATGTCCATTTATTTATTATAAAAAAGAAATGAATGTGATGGGAAAATGAAATTCCAGAGTTCATACAAATCACACTGTACAGAAATATTGAGATTGAAGGATTGATTGGCTTATGTATTTTATAATAATATGTGAAATGATCATTTATAGCTTGAAATTGGAAAAGATGAACATGTCAACTAAAAAATGTAAAAGCAGACCTCCAACTCAAGTCAAATAAATGATCGAACGTAATAGAACAAAAAAAGTAAGTAAATTGAAAACAAAATAAGGGATAAATCATCAAAGTAAGTATTTCATTGATTTTGGCAGAGCAAAATTCCATATGATTTCATTAATTCTGTTCTTCTTTGTCCTCAGAGGATTCTTCTTCTTCCTCAATCTCCTTCATCCATTTTGTTATGATCTCCAGATTTTCCAGAGCTTGAATTGTGGCTGGATGATTTTCTCCGAGGACTTCCTTCCGGGATTCATGTTCCTTTTTGAACAGCTCCAGAACCTCCAAGGATTTCCCATGTTTCCTCAGGCCACATTTGAGATTGTTCAGGGCGTGACGTGTATCTTGATGATACTCGCCCAAACTACGTTTTCGTTCCGTGTGAACATGGAGCAATAAATTGAAACCCTCTTCGACTTTCCCCAACTCAATTAGGGCACGAGCTTTGAGCACTTTTGTGTTCAAAGTCTCTTTGTGAGTTCCTCCGAATGTCTTGGTTTGTTTCTTCTCAATTTCCTCGTACATGACGAACGCCATCCTCCATTCAGCTTGCTCATAAAATATGGAAGCTATTTCTGCTTGTGTTTTGACCGTGTCGGGATGATCCGCACCAATGATTTTCTTTTGTATTTCATCAACTTCCCTCAACAATCTCAACGACTCGTCAAATTTCTTTTCTTTTTTGAGTACAAGGGATAAATGAAGCTTTGTTAAGATGGTTAATTGGTGATCTGGACCCAAATGAATCTTTTTCGCCAGATCCTCCCGATACAAACTGATGGCCTCTTCCGATTTCCCTGATTTATTCAAAGCCAATGCCAAGTTGTGTTGAGTGCTGAGAGTTTGCGCATCGTTTTCTCTCCAAACTCGGACTCCTTTGTCGTGGAGTTTTGTGTAGACTCCAACAGATTCTTTGTGTTTCCCCAAACGATGCAAAGCACTCGCAAATTTCCAAATTAAGCTCAAAAGGCTTTTTGTTTCGGGGATGAGATCAAATGGATCCTCCACAATTTGATGGATATTCAGAAAAATGTCGGCGCTCTCTTTACCAACCAGCTGAATCTTGTCCAGGACCAAACTGCAATTTGTAGTAATTTCCCCAATTTTTCCATCCAATGTTTTTGTTGATTTCAGTTGTCGGGCGAACAGGAACTGAAGCTGTTGGTCAAGGCTTAGAAAATCCTCATTGATTTTGATGAGGGAACAAATTTCGAGCAGCTTCAGACTTTCATCTATTTGTGGTGATTTGAGAAGGGAAGCAAGAAATTTAATTGGAATTTTATCAGCATAGAGAAAAGCCAAGATTTCCATGACTTTGATGGCAACTTCACCATTTGGCATTTGCCAAGTTTTCTCAGCATTTCCTCCCAATTGATATTAGAATTGGTGGGTGAGTGAACCGGAAGATTTTTGAGCTGGTCTTTAAGATCCTCCATTTTCTGACTTGTTTCTCGGAGTAAAATTTCTTTCGCCTTCAAATTCCCTTGGAGTCCTCGGATTTTCCTCTCTAAATTCCCCACCACAATTCCTTTTGCATTCAAATCCGATTGGAGGGCTGATTTCTCCTCGGAAAAAGAGTTAGACTTGGCTTTGAAGAATTTGATGGTTTCTTCATGTTGATTTATGATTCTATTCAAACGCTCCACTTCTTCAATTAACTGTGTGAATTATACAATAAAACAATTGACGAAAAGTATAAATCTATATACGCACATATATATTTCCCCGCGGGATACATTTTTCCATGGTTTTTTCCTCTCGTTGGTATATCGTACATATAAAATACTATTCGTTTATATATGTCGACTCTTAAGTTCAAAAACGTCCTATAATTTTTTTCCTTAATTTCGTTTGACCGGGTTTGACCTGTTATGGAGGTCACAGTATTAGAGATGAAGCTTGGGTCAAGCAACATTATTGTCCCTCATGACCTGCTCTACATTAATGTCGCTTGATCCAAAGCTCCATCTCTAATACTTTGACCTCCAGAACAGGTCAAACTCGGTCAAACAAAATTAAGGAAAAAAATTATAGGACGTTTCTGAACTTAACCGACGATATGTAATTAGTAATAAATATACTCACTGCAGCTTGCTGTTGAGTTGACGAGCCGGGATTTTGTGTCTCCACATTGGAATCATTGGATAATTCCCCGTCACTTTCTTTGTTCTCATCAATTCGTCGTCGTTTCCTCTCGACCCCAACCGCAACAGAATTTTCTCTAGTTCCAACCATTGGATCCACTTTCGTCAAGATTTGACGAAGCTGTGTGTATAGACAAATTAAAAATGAAAATGTGGTGTCAAGTTAGTACACATATGTCGATGTGAATAACAAAACCAGCCGGAGACTGGTTTTCACTTTTTTGCATATTAATATGCAAAAAGACATGGGCTATTTTATACAACAATTTAGAAATTTTTAAAAAAATTGCAAATATTTTTAATTAATTAACAAACTTTAGTTAAATTCAAACAAAATATATGGCGATTTCTTTCTTGTGATTTTCCAAATTACAAAATCATAAGAAACGCCTTGGCGCCAAAGCGACCAAAAGGAAAACTCGAATATCTCGGCTTCTAGAAACCAGTCTCCGGCTGGTTTTCTTATTCACTTCTACATATATTTTGTGTCAAGTGTGATGTCAAAAAGTCATTGATGCACATATCCAGTTTTAAAATACCATGTGGATTTTTTTGTTGATTGCTTTTCCGTTTGGATTTTCCCCTGCTAAAATTCCAATGTGGAATCGAGATAATAATTTACCTGCATTTGATTCGAGTTTTCTTCTTCTTCGTCTGTCAGCTCTGTTTTCGGTGCCACGACAAAGTCCGATTCAAGTTTTATTTTATGCAAATGAGGATTCATCCGAATGAATGATGGCGCAAGTGAATCCTATATATATATACATTAAATGAAAAAAACGTTGAAACTGTACTATATATAATGAATCTCATTTAAATTATCAAATATATATATTATGTATATGTATATATACTTACGTATATTTAAAATATTATTTTCGTTTTGTGGTGTCTCTCACGACTGAATTTGGATCTCGCTCCGGTTCGTCCTCTGAAATTTCGGGCTCTAATACAACTCTCGGCACGCACTTGCGAACGAAGCTGCAATTCAAAAAACAATACAACCAAGTAATTAAATGGGGTTGATAATGTTTAATTGTATTTCCCGTTTATAATCTGGAATTGAGTTCTCACGGAGTAACCAGAAGAAGAGGAAGACGAAGGAATTTCTGATTGTGATTCTGAGTCCACGTCCAAATTGTCAATTTCCATCCTTTTGTTTTCACACTCTGACGACAATTAAAACTTCCTTCACGTCCTTAAATTCAAATCCCCACTTTTTGTAATTGCGTAAACAATCTACATACGAATGGAAAACCCAACTTTTAAATGAATTATAATGATTGCAAAACTATATATATAAATCCACAAATATTCTCGTCGTTTGTATTATATATATATAGAGTTGTGATTCCGTCGTTTGCATGTGTGGAAATCTGTGGAGACAAATAAAGGGGATTTCTATATGTATATATATGTAGAATTGTAAACGCTTTCAAGTCAACATGAAGAGGACACAGCAGAGACAGAAGGTGAATGAGTATGAGGAATCATTTGGATTTGTGGATTGGAAGTGAATGTGCTTATATGTATACATTCCCGTTGACATTCCAAAGGAAATGTAAATCCCCGCACACGTATTTTGTCTTTTATTTGTCGACATTCACTTTTGTCCTTTTCTCACGCCCTGGAAAAGGCTCAAACTTCATACATATATATATCATATATCTATATATATAAGAACGTCAGAGTTTCTATATTATAGATATACACATTATATAAACGAAGAATATATGTGGGTATTCTTTATAGGTGAAGGCTTGCGAAGGGAATTCAAGTCCCTCTTCGTTCGTTCTGCAATGGCAAAGGCACAATAAACGAATAACGAATATATATATATATGTAAACCATTTTTAGGGAAAATGTTATGAAAAGGGGCTCAAATACTATATATGTATATAATAAAATGGAATCAGAAGGGAAGGATGAAAACTCGAATATTTCCTTCCTTCCTTTCAATATGTTTTTTGAATGGCACAAGGAAAATAATGTACGGGGGGCTTACGATCACAAAAATGGTATGTGCATTATTGAAAATAGTAGAGTATATATGTATATCGGTTATCGTTTCTTCTCATTCCCATCCACACAACTATATGTATATACAGGGTCACTCGGGGTAATTGCAGTTTTGGGGTAATTGGAGCCAGCCAATATTTACGACATTTATCATATTTTTTCGGGAGGATATGAGGACATGTGGCCACACTCGACATGGTCTGAAGTTTTGGGATATTCAAGTCCTCAACTTTGGTCACAGTAGCGACCGGAAGTCGAACGATCGAAAAAACGTCTGTCAGCTGTATATACATAATTTTCCATGACTCAGAAACGGCTTAACTTAAATTCATTTTTTCAACGGATGTACAAACATTTATGTCATACGATGATGCTCCAATTATCAAAAATGTTTTCCTTAAGCTAATTGCAATTAAAATGGACTAGCTGCAATTGCCACGGGATTCTGTAAGTTGGGGGCAATTGCAGCCGTGTATTTTGAATGGGACATGGGGCAATTGCAGCCGTGTATTTTGAATGGGACATGGGGCAATTGCAGCCGTGTTGAAGTATATGCGATTTTGAAAGTTGGACAATACGCTGAATCAGTGCCGTAAAAGTCATCAAATACGCGCAATTTGGGAGTCACAAAATACGTTTTGAACTGAGAATAGTCAATTAGGTCATTCGGCCCATTTTCGTTAGCATGAATTAATCCACAAATCATCGAACTATGAGATTTCGTCAGTATATTTCAAATTAAATTGTGACAATGGTAATTATGGTAAAAATATCAATATTTGCATGGGAATCACATAACAGCTTATTTTGTTCAACACCATTTTATGCTATAATTTTCTAGCGGTGTTTAGAATTATTCACTATATTTATTTATATTATTTTTTCGTGAATGAAAAATGAAAAGGCTCATTTTACATTCACAGTTTATTCAAGTTCATTCGAACTTTAGCATACAGAAAACGGCACATGCCGTTTCTGTACACATTAGAATTCTCTACTGCCCCAGTTTCTCAAGACTTGAGAGGAAATGGTTCAGTCGTTAAAATTCAACTCAACTCAAAAATGTTTCAAGTTTCACTTCACTTGAAGGGAACTCGCCTTGTACAGAGAATTGCGATTCTCTTTTTCTCTCTCTCCTTTTCCATTGTCTTTTATGTCAAGCTATGGAGAAGGAAAACTGTAATGTAAAACGGTACTGTGTAAATATACACAGCACAAATATTAATGTGGCTCTGTGTTTGAGCCTATTTTTGTGTGTGGACTTCTTTCCACACTTCAATTCGAACTGTTGGACTGACTGGTCCAACTCCAATTCAAAACCTCTTTGACTTTATATTCCAAATATTTTTTATACTGAATAAAAGTAACTCTATAATTTCAATCCGTTTGAAGTCAAAACAGAATCTTTTCCTTTTCAACAATCCATATAATTTGAAGTGATTGCCAGTAGTTATGTGCAATCCTATATTGTCAATTAAGAATCATTAATAGTGACAAAAGAAAGGGAATTCTATAAGAATTAGTAGCGCATGTCAGTTTTGGACATTTCCAGTCATTTTATTTTAATCAAATCAAGTAATATTGTTCAAGTAATTGACGTCAGTTGTGGACAAAGCATCCACACATATATAGGCTCAAACACAGAGCCAAATCAACAGCACACTTACTGTGTGTATACACAGTACAGACATATAGGCTGGGCACACCACTGTCAAAGAGGTTTTGAATTGGAGTTGGACCAGTCAGTCCAACAGTTCGAATTGAAGTGAAGTATGGAAAAAAGTCCACACACAAAAATAGGCTCAAACACAGAGCCACATTAATATTTGTACTGTGTATATATACACAGTACCATTTTACATTACAGTTCTCCTTTTCCATAGCTTGACATAAAAGACAATGGAAAAGGAGAGAGAGAAAAAGAGAATCGCAATTCTCTGTACAAGGCGAGTTCCCTTCAAGTGAAGTGAAACTTGAAACATTTTTGAGTTGAGTTGAATTTTAACGACTGAACCATTTCCTCTCAAGTCTTGAGAAACTGGGGCAGTAGAGAATTCTAATGTGTACAGAAACGGCATGTGCCGTTTTCTGTATGCTAAAGTTCGAATGAACTTGAATAACCTGTGAATGTAAAATGAGCTCTTTCATTTTTCATTCACGAAAATATAATATTTATATGGAATAATTCTAAACAATATAAAAATGTTGCGTTTTCAAATTCAATACTCAAAACAATTCAGTTTCTATTGGAACAAAAGGTGCGCACAAAGTCTAAAATACCTAAAAAAACCCAAAGAAATTCGCTCTGTATTGAACAGAAATACACAGTTGTCGTGAAATTGGACAGATCTATGTATATTTTTTGGCAACTGTAGTCCACAATAAAAGCTCAATTTCGTATTTAACTTGTACTTTATACCTCAACTTCGTATATGTAATATAGGTTTTTTTTTAAAACTTGCACTAGATAAAACGCTGAAAAAAGTAACTTACACTAGATAAAACAGCATTATAAATTTGGGCCTAGCTCGAAAATTGGTCTGGAACCGCCACTGCTAACAAAACATTACAAAACCACATCAGTGTCTTGTATATATAGACATCATGTGCAATGAGTCATATATAGTACATGATAATCAAAACTAGAATATTTTTGTCCGAATGGAAAGCTAGTTATTGCATTTTGAACATGAGACACTGTAAAAAGCGGCTGCAATTACCTCAAGTGACCCTATTATACTTTAAAATGACGCCGAGCCGAGCTATCTACGTGTATAAATACAATTTAAATGACCGTAGAACAATCAAAAATAAATAAAGGGAAAAGAAACAGCCAATTCCACTATACCTTGCATTTAATTGCAGTTAATTGTAGTTAATTGTAGTAAATGTGAGAATTTCTGAACACACAACACCACGAAACCCCAGAATTGGAATAAGCACGGTGTGTGGGAAATTGGAAATTCAAAGGTTTTCCGGGTATTTGTGTATGAGAAATAGAAATACACAAAAATAAAACAACCTTTTTCCGAATGCGGTTAGAACGATTTGCCCCATCAAATTGACATTAGACAATTCAAACAAGAATGGACTTTTCTCTCCACAAACTTAAATGCATACGGAAATTTGAGCGGTTGCGTTCAGTTTTAAACGATAAATAAACGGTTGCTTTAATTGGGACAATTTAGAATCTAGAAAAACAATGGACTAAAGATATTACAGTTTTATATACTGCGGATTCCGGGTTTGGGTTTTCAATTAGGAAGCACCCAACCGTTTTGTTCTATAGTATAAAGGAAAATAATTTGAGTCCAAGAATATTTCAGTTATTTATATAATTGAGCTATCGAGAAATTGTCTAGGAAATGAAAATTCGAATTATTAGACAATTAAATCTGAGACTTCCTGCTCCACGTGGATATTTCCATTCCCGAAAGAGGTTAAATTTCTCATTGATATCGCCCCAGTTTTATCGGAACTTTGATGGAAGAAACAACAGCAGCAGCACAGAGACGCAATTCTTTCGCTTTCCCTAACAAACATATATCAGTATTTTTTGTATTCTCTATTTTCTCAGCTACTTTTGAGCGACGACTTGAAATGCCGAAATGCTGACGCGGTGGGATTTAAAATTAACCTACTGGATTTTATCCAAGGCTTCTCAGCTCCTTTGGATTCCAATTACATTCAACGGAATTTCCGGTCAAATCCAGACTCAAAAGTCCATTTCGAAGTGGAAGAAATGGATTTTTAAATGCTGGTAGTTGCTCTTCACAAGTCAGCTCATTTTCATGACACTCCGCATTTTGCAATCGACTTTCTTCTACTTTGACCAATCATCGTCATCATCATCTACCGACCGCTGGGATTTCCTGCCCATCATGCTAATTCTTTGCCTGGCTTATGCCACCATTATCTCCATGATTTATTTCATTTTTGATGCCCAACCGGATCTCAACATCAAAGTCTGCAATCAAATCCTCAAAATCCGCGGTACAATTTCAAACATTTCACATATAAAAACGTTGGCCTTAGTTGAAGACACATTGTTCAGTTATGGGAACGTTTTCTTTGGGCACATTTCATAAATTGAATTGTATTTCCAGATGAAATGGAATCAACGCATAAACCAGCCGAATTTCCAAAGAAAACACTGTGATCGAGCTTCTCATTTGTGTTCTGCGGATTGGACTGTTCGGATCTGTTCTTATTTTTCCAGGTCTTTATTTGATCAATCTGGACATTCCGATTCTCTGGATTTCGCTGGTGCCGGTGGAATGGAGGAATTTCTGGACAATTTCCATCTGTCTCGTCATGCACACTTTTATCTTCTTCATTGCTATCAATTGGGCCATTTACGTCACGTTCATTATTCTCTCCTTTGTCTCAACTTTCCCCGCCTCCACACAATCCGTCATCCTCAAAATTCGGTAAAAAATCCACAAAATTGAACTCCATAATTTCACAATCAATGTCAAATGAAAACTGTTCCAGGATTTGTGTTTTTGATATATATTTGATGCAGCGGCAGCTGTCAATTAATGGAGTTTGAACTTCTGCTGGTTTGTCTTCAGAATTTTCGCTCATTGGAAGCTCAATTGAAATTCTACAATTTGGTGTTTTCCCAAGTTCTTTGGCTTCTCAAACTGATCATTCTGAATTTGTCAATTTTTGGCGGGTTCTCCACCATTCGAATCTCCCACCGAATTCCTTTGTTGGCCATCATTTACGGCTTCTTCAATGTGGAAGCCACAATTGTCTACATTTCCGTATTCCAGTTGGCGTATCGAGTGGCGGGGAAAACGGAGGGATTGCGACGGGTCATCCGGTTGACCTCGTCGGGGTTAAAAGTCAGTCTCAAACGGAAGTACTGTGAGATGATGTTGAGGTCAATTCCGAGGTTGGCGATGAATGTTGGTGGATTTCACAAGGTCGAACGAGTTTCCGTCCCGAAATTCCTGGAATTTGTCGTCAAGCAAATCGTGCGGCTCCTCCTTTTTACAAAAGTATAGAATGAAAGCTGAACAGAAGTTTAAAAGATGATGGAATTGAAATTCCAGTTCGGGATTCAAAAAGCAAAATTCGTGGACATGTGGATTTTCATTTGAAAACGCTTTCTATTTAAATACGTTTGCTCGGCAATAAAACGACGAAACATATGGGAAGGAATTTACTTCATTTTATAATTAAATGATAGCATCAAGACAGGAGCTCGGAAATTGAATCGTTCACTGAAACAGGAATCTCATGAGAAAAAACGAGTTGAGTAAAATTGAGTAAATTATCGGATTTGGAAGGAAATTTAACATTTTCCTGAGTTATTTACACATATAATTAAATCCATAGGGCAAACCAATAAAAATGCATCAGTGTATTACTGGTGAAAATATTAAATTATTTTAGTGCTGTGCTTGAATATTCTAGTCCACACATTCCCAGCTCAAACTAATACAAAACAAATTGGACCGCCGCAATTGTTTACCTAAGGCTCGCATAATAGTGCACTCAAACCTATTATGTATATTATATACAACTGGCCTCACAAATCGCCTAATATATACGTATAGATTTGGGCTTAAAATTATTGCGGGGCCCTTTTATAATTTCTCCGGCGGGCCTTTTATCTCCCTGTCCGACTTTGGTCATTGATTTTGAGAAAAAGCAGTTTATTATAGGTATTGTAACATTTTTACAATTGAAGAGTTTGGATATAGTTTTAATTTCATCGAGAGCTTAAATAAGAAAGCTGTAAGAATACTTACAAATTGTGAATTCGAATTTTTGGAAAATGATGTTGTTGGCTATAAATTCTAAAATCTAAAACCTATAAATCAGCCACTTTTCCTTTTGGGCGGAAACTCAGTATAGATAAGTATATAGTTTCAATTCACCCCTAGAGAATTCATTTTCTCAAGTCTCACCATCAATCTCGAGTATTTATCCCTCAACGAAGAGCTCTGCCATTTCAACCACATTTTTGATCTAATAGTTCACATTCAAAATCAAATTCAAATTCGAGTTGGAGGGTGGAAAACTGTGGAGCAACTCACGACTTCCTCAAATTCCATTTCCCATTCAAAAGTTGTTCATCCAACGACTCATCAAGCCTCAGGGGCGGAATTAGATACGAATTCACGGCATACCGCTTCATTGCTTCAAGGAAATGACAAACCGAGTTGGATATTTGACGCTGTCAAGTCGGTTTTTATGGATCGCGATCATTGTAATCCGAATCGGTGGGATTTCCTTTTCAGGACTTGTCCAGTTTGACAGGCTGAAAGCGGGAGAAAGAGGAGCCAGAAAATATAAAAGGACTGGAAAAGAATTGGACACGTGCATGTTTTTCATTGGAACCCGCTAAGTGCGCCTAAATTGGACGGAGGTCCTTTCAAAAATCCTAAAGACGAAAGCGGGAAATTTTAAAGCGATCGCCCTCTTCCGGAAGTAAACAGGAGCCGTTTAAGTTACACAGTTCCTTGAAATTAACTGTGGATAAAAATATGGATTTTTAGTTCATCAGATCTTCTGAAAAATCTCTAAATACCGTTCTAAATTCATTTTTTCTCTAAAGTTGCAATGGATGCATAAGACGACATTTCAGGTTTTGAAATTTACACCAAATGCCGCCCATAATATTTTCCAAAACTTACACTATATAGACGAACCAGAAAAATGGAATGCCAATATTTGTACTAGATAAAACGCGGAAAAGTTTTGGATACCAAAACTTCCGACAAGTTTTTGGAAATTCAAATACAGCTCTAGTCCAGCAGCCATTGTTTGGAGACTTTTGAAGCTGGGAAATTGAATGGAGAATTATTGCAATGCATGCGAATCCCAATACAAAAACATTGGAATTAAAGGAATTTGCGTTCTTTCATATAATTTAGAATAATTTATTTTATTGCTTAAACCTTCCGGAAATTCAAAGTTCCAATGCATCGAAAATTATACATGTAAATTAGAAATGTGAAAAAGCACTGTTCGACTTGGGCAAAATAAATGAACGTATAGAACAAAAATGAATTAAGGCGAAAATCGAATAGAAAATGACTGAAAAACAAAGAGTTGTGCTCCAAAGAAGAAGAAGTCCCACGATTTGCTTGAACACAAAATCCAGGAAAATGGGCACACTTTCCCTTTCGACCATGTGAAATCCACCAACGCTCATCGCCATCGGCGGAAATGACCTCAACATTTGTTGACAATATCTCCGATGCAGAGGGGAGTGTAAGCCCGTGAATGTCAACCCGATGACCCTCCGCAACTCCCCCGCTTTCTCCGTCACTTCATACGCCAGCTGGAACACGGAAATATACAAAACAACGCAGTCCACATTGAAAATGGCGCAGAGCATAACGAGGAGTGGATTTCGATGGGAAATTTGAATGGCTGAAAACCCACCCAAAATGCCGAGAGGGTGCCAAATCATCTTGAGGAGCCAGAGACCTCGCTCCATCACCAAATTGAAAAACTGGAATTGCATCTCCAATTCTCGGAAATCCTCCAATGTCTTCTGGACAAGCTCAAACGAGATTTCCCGCCGCTGCCCACAAATTATTGAATTCCCTGTCTGGATTTTCCGGATGACGTTTTCCATGAAGGCGCGGGAAGTCATGACGAATGAGAGGATGAGGAAAATAAAGTAACTGCTCCATATGACAACCATGTAAAAGAAGAGAGTGTCGGTGAAGAGGCAGACAGTGACGGCCCCGACATTCCTCCAATCAGACGTCACTACCGAAATCCAGAGGATCGGAATATCCGGATTGATCCAATAAAGACCCAGGGGAATAATCAAACTACCGTACAGTCCAATTGGGGCGTAACACAGGATAAATTCCATTAGATTTTTCATCTGGGCTCCAGCCGTTCTAGTTTTTCTTGCTGTTGTTTTAATTACTTTCATTGTTCCAATTTCAACTTCAGTTGTGTGCGGAGTCAAATTCAACTCCAATTCATCTGAAAAAATCCACAATAATTGACAAACAAGACAAAATACAAGTTTATCCTGCAAATCTCGTGAAAGTCTGAACGTTATATAGTTTTTGTATTTATTTATTTGGATTTTACCACGGATTTTGAGGATTTCATTGTAGACTTTGGTGTTGAGATGTTTTTGAGAGTCAAACACGGTATAAGTGATTGAGAAGACGGTAACGTAAGCCGTCGTTAACATCATGATGACGGGCGTGAAATTGCCCCGTCGTGACGCCATTGAAAGTGACGGGGATTAAATTGAGTTGCGAGCTCAACGAGAATGATGCATTACTCCATTTCAAATCCGATTGCGTCAGCATATTTGGATTTTGATATAGATAACAACAAAATTGAGCTTTTACTCTAAAGAGAAAATATTGGGACTGTTCTGGAAATTATTATGTCAAAAGTGAAGAAATTTCAAATCTGCGTTCGACAAATTTCCCAAAGTTTTCACTCGGAGTCTCTCAACATTTTCTTGTCTTTTGTATATATATATATATACTTCCCTTCAAATCCCTTTACGGAATGACAGTCAAAGCTGTGCAGAACTTTGTGGAACTGAAAATTACAAAACAATGAAAGCAAATGAATTTCAATGTGAGAAATTGCCGGGGTTTTCACTCCAATTTTATTTCCTGATACTAATGATACAATGTCACGAAACCTATACTATGTGCACTCGGATTTGCGATGGCGAATGTTTCGGCAGCCTTTTTCTACGTATTCCTCTCGCGAATTCGACTCGTTCCGTCCACGAACTTTTCACTTTAAACAACGAAATGAGCCACGTAGGAATATTTCCAATGCCCACTGCAAAATACTAAACGTACCTATACATTGAAATCAACGTCCACTGTATACAAAAAACGCAAAACCACGGTAATTACTATGTACTACAAACAACAACAACTTGCTCAATTACCCAAATTGTTTCCGTTGTTAACTCAAAGAAATCCAATCAAATCCAATGGGAATTCCCAAGTCTACAGAATATGACCATTCGTTGAAACGTGTTTAATGATACGGACATTTAGAGAACACTTGAATGTCTGTTCTACCGAATATCGAATGTCAGCATGAACTGGAGCAAAAGACTGCAAAACCTGTGTAATTACTATACAAAGTATTGCCAACTTACCCGAAAATTGTGGCCGTATAAGTTTCCGTTGTTAACTCAACGAAATCCATTGGCAATTTCCCAAGTCTGTAGAACACAAGAATTATATACGTTCAAGCATATATTTAATTATCTACTCTGACATTGTGGAGAGCAATTAATCCTCAGATTTGCCGAACACAGGAACTGTGATCATTTATACGGATATACCTGTCGTTTATTTGATTAGTTAGACAACCTTGAAATACTTGAAGTAATGTTAGGAGTAATTCCGTTTTTAGAATGTAAGCCTTGGTTAAGTAGGACAAGTAACTGTAAGGTTCGGTTTAAGTCGCATGCATGCACTGCATGCATTCTTCAGTTTAAGTCGGTCACTTTCTAAGGTATGTTTCTGTTTGTTTTAGTTCAAGGTTATTCTAGTTTTAGGCATGAGCCCTTTCACTTCTAACGGTTTATCTTTCTTGGTAAATAGACGGAATCTTGTAGAGTATCGCACACTTCTTACACTCATTTCATGTTTGATACTTCTGCGTATATTTACTCTGAATAAATCTTCTAATATTTTAAAACCCACGGTTCGGCATTTCATCACATGGTAGCAGAGCGTGGTTAAGGTTTTTGAAAGTATTAGAGGTTTTTGTGGGTTTTGTTTTGTGTGTGAGTTTTGAGAAGCGTCAAGTCAAACATGGTGCTCGCAAGTTTTGAGAATCGAGAATTTTAGAAGAACTCAACGGCAGTAACTTTAATATCGGTGGAGAATGGGACTGTCTCTTGTGCTGCAGTCATAAGACTTGTGGGGTGTATAGTGGAAGGGACGGAAGAACTTCCACAAATCGGGGAAAAGGAGATTGCCGCATGGAGAAGAAGAATCTGAAGGTTCGGTCTGTCATCTTCAACTCTGTGGAACCTGCCCAGACCACCCACATTTTCCGGAGCATGTCAGTCAAGGAGTTGCTCGACTCCATCGAGATAAACGTCAGCTCAACAAGTAACACACCCTTTTCCAGTACCTGTCGTTCAGGATAAAGAAAGAGCAGTCTCCGATCCAGGCCCTGGTGGAGATGGAGGAACTCCGGCGCTGTCTCAATGACATAAACGTCACTGTTAGTGGCGAAAATGGTTTCAACATTACCGCAAGAGTACAATGCCTTCAAGACGGCGTGGGATAGCTTTCCGGAGAAGTACCAGACCAGGGAAATGTTGATGTCTCGACTGAGGAAGGAGGAAATTCCTGGTAGCTGCAGACCCTGTAGTTTCAGACTCAACTCGCGCGTTCTGCAATCCAGAAAATAAAGGCCGGAATACTGAGGGACGAGCTCGGGATAGTAAAGATAAGAAAAAGAATATAAAATGCTTTGGATGTGTGAAAATGGGTCATTATAAGATTGTTGGAGCTACTTCAAGAAACGCGGGAGGATAGGCTCAACATTTAATACTACTAAATTATTATCATTTATTATTAATAATACATATAGATAATTCATCATTTTCTATTTTTAAATAGAATTGTACATAAATTCGTGGATTATATATAATTTGATTAGTTTGAAACGAGAATCATATTATTGTTGACATTATACTTAAAATGAGTCAAGTACTTAATTACATCAATAACTATATGCTAATCTAATCAAATTATAATGATATACATCTTTGCATTCTTGTCTATACTACTGTGTGCTCAAAGAGTGAGGAGAAGAAGTCCCACGATTTGCTTGACGACGAAATCCAGGAAAATGGGCACACTTTCCCTTTCGACCATGTGAAATCCACCAACGCTCATCGCCATCCGCGGAAATGACCTCAACATTTGTTGACAGTATCTGCGATGCGGAGAGGAGTGTAAGTTGGTGGATGTCAACCCGATGACTCTCCGCAACGCCCCCGCTCCCTCTGTCAGTCCATACGCCAGCTGGAACACGGAAATATACATAATAATGCTGTCCACACTGCACAGGACATAGAGGAGGGCGAGGAGTGGATTTCGATGGGAGATTCGAATTGTTGCAAACCCACCCAAAATGCTGAGGAGGAGCCAAAGTATCTTGAGGAGCCAGAGACCTCGCCCCATCACCAAATTGAAGAACTGGAGTTGCGCCTCCAATTCTCGGAAATCCTCCAGCGTCTCCTGGACAAGCTCAAACGAGATTTCCCGCCGCCCACTAATTATTGAATTCCCTGTCCTCCTGATTTTCTGGATGATGATTTGCATGAAGGCGCGGGAAGTCATGACGAATGAGATGATGAGGAAAATAAAGTAATTGCACCATATGATAATCATGTAAATGAGGAGAGTGTCGGTGAAGAGGCAGGCAGCAGTGACGGCCCCGAAATCCCTCCACTCAGACGGCACCACCGAAATCCAGAGGATCGGAATATCCGGATTGATCCAATAAAGGCCCGGGGGAATAATCAAACCAGCGTACAGTCCAAATGGCGCGTAACACAGGACCAACTCCGTTAGCGTTTTCCTATGGTCTCCAGTCGTTCTAGTTTTTTGTGTTGTTATTGTTTTTTCCATGGTTCCAATTTCAACTTCAATTGTGGGCGGAGTCAAATTCAACTCAAATTCATCTGAAAAAAATCCACACTCAAATTTATACAAAAATGAAAAAGTAGATGTTTGTCCTGCAGATCGTGAAAGTCTATATTAATTTAACGTTATATTTTTGTAAACTGTACTCATTTATTGGGATTTTACCACGGATTTTGAGGATTTCATTGTAGACTTTGGTGTTGAGATTCTTTTGGGAGTCAAACACGGTAAATGTGATTGAGAAGAAGGTGACGTAAGCCGTCGTTAACATGATGATGATGGGCGTGATATCCCAGTCGGTTTGATCCGAGAAGAAAACCGTCTGTCCCGTTCGGAACGTCATAAAAGCTATCTTACTCAGAAATAACAATTGCCAGAGCTTGAAATGGATTTTCCTCCAGGTGGATGTTCGAGTCTCCATTTGCCCCGTCGTGACGCCATTGAAAGTGACGGGGATTAAATTAAGCGTCGAGCTGCACGAGAATGATGCGTTATTCCATTTCAAATCCGATCGCGTCAGCATAGCTTAATTTTGATAATAGATAACAACAAAATTGTGGTGCTTTTACCAACGAGAAAATATCGGGACTGTTCTGAGAATTCGTATATATGTCAAAAGTGAAGGAATTTCACAGCTCCAGCACTCGGAGTTTCTCAACATTTTCTTGTCTTTTGTATATATATATATACTTCCCTTCAAATCCCTTTACGAAATGAGAGTCAAAGCTGTGCAGAACTTTGTGGAACTGAAAATTACAAAACCAAATGAAAGGAAATGAATTTCAATGTAGGAAATTCCTTGGGATTTCGCTCCAATTTCATTTCCTGATTCTATATCATGACGAATGTTTCGGCAGCCTTTTTCTCGTTCCGTCCACAAACGTTTCACTTTAAACAACGATTTAAGCCACGTAGGGTTATTTCCAGTGCCTACGGCAAAATATTAAACATACCTATATACATTGAAATCAACATCCACTGTGTACAAAAAACGTAAAACCACAGTAATTACCACAGAAAACTCGCCCACAATTACGCAAATTGTTTCCTTTTTGTTATATATATAGCTCAAAGAAATCCAATGGGAATTTCCCAAGGCTATACAGAATATACAAGGATTCGTTTAATTCGTTTCGTATTTAATTACACGGGCATTTAGAGAACAATTGAATTGAATGTCGGTTTTGCCGAATATCAAATATCAACATTCACTGTGGAGCAAAAAAGGAAGGGAAAGCCTGTAATTATTACAAAAAAAAGACTTGCCAAATTACCCACAAATTGCTGCCGTATAAGTTTCCGTTGTGAAAACGAAATCTAATATTGGAAATTTCGCAAGTCTGATGTGGAGAATACAGAAATTATCCGTTCAAACGTATTTAATTATCTACTCTGACATTTTGGAGAGCAATGAATCCTCAGGTTTGGCCAATACACACAAGAACACTTGAATTATACTGTATACAGATATATATATATATACAAAAACATATTTTAATTCCTGCCATAATTTTCCTTGGTGTATACTTTTGCCACAGAGCCCATTTAGTCCTTTTTGGATGGTCAAAGCTCTTCCTGGGGTACAATTAATTCTGAATTCGACTTAATTGTAATTGCTCTCAAACAGTTGTGTCATTTGGTTTGGCGAGACAAGCGCGAGTTTATGAACAAGCGATTTGCAGGATAAAATAAATTTGTATTTTGTCTTGTTTGTCAATGAGTGTGTGTATTTTTGTGACGAGTGTTTCTGAGCAATGCAATTTACAATATTCATAAATCCATCAAATGTTTTTAAATGTCTTTATATAATACTTATTGTAACACAAAGGTTAAGGATAATTTCAAATACAAAAAAAAATCTTTCTTGTCTTCTTAATCCTGATTAAATAATTGAAAGAGCTAAGATTGTCGGACGATCACAAATCAAATTTAAAATATTTAATATATAGTCGTCATACATAGTCGAGATAATCCGTGTTGGCCGTCCCCGTGGGCTCCACCACGGCTCCAGAACATTCGACCATGCTCCACACGGTCGATTGCCATTCCCGCGCAGAGGTTCCACCCCCAACACGAGTTTCTCACAATTGAACCCGAAAATCTTTTTCCCCTCCGTATTGCAACAGTACGTGTGTATAAATTAATGGCAGCCTCCGCCGTCTTGATCCTCCCAATGTAATTCGAGAGCGAGTAAGTATACGGATTCCTCTGGCCATTTCCACATTTCCATTTCCACGACGACTTCGAAAATCCCGGGCTGCTGACAACGACGATGAGGATGAGGATGAAGATTGCGCGGGAGAGCACTCAAATTAGGCGCTGCATTCCCCGTGCTCGCGCACGGGCAGAACCTTTGATCCTCGGCCAGCTTGGGGAAAACTATATTAATTGACAGCAGTCCCTTCGAATCCCGTCATTCGTGGAGCATCACTCTCGTGCAAAGGGTCATTGGCTGGAAGGGCCGATGATGAAGACGGACAGGGGGACCACCCACATTGTTGTTGTGCTTGTGCTGCTGTGGGATGAGGAGGAGCTGTGCTGCTGCTCACCTTTGTTTTGGTGTTGATGTTGCAACTATGTGGAGGCGGAGCCACAGCGTTCGTTGGGCGGGAAGAAAGAGAATGTGAGGGCACAACAATCTCGGGTGATTCCATCGTTCGAGACAAAGGGCTTGACTTTATACGATCATCTTCTTTCTCTCTTCATTTTCTAAAATTAAGTCATGAGAATTAAAGATAATTTCAAAATAAATTCCGTTCAAATCTTTGATTCAACATCAAACTCTAACTGCAATATGGATAGTAAAATTTTAACTCACTATTGAGTGATGAAAATGTGGTTTATTTTATTTTTCCGGATGCAATGCAATATTTAATTTGTACAGATATACTTTTGTTAATTTGAGTCACGACACAAAACAACACAATGACGACAATAACAACATTAAAATAAAAAACAACTATTCATTTTCCAACACGTATAAATTCTATAATTTGAATTAATAAAATCTAAACAAAATGTACCCTTTGAGACTGGGAAAAGAGGAGGAGCTAGAAAATACAAATACAATTAGTAATGCTTCAATTCAAAGAAGGAGAAGTCCGACAATTTGATGCACCACAAAATTCACGAATATTGGAACGGATTCCCGTTCGATCGTGTGAAATCCACCAACGCTCAACGCCATCTCTGGAATTGACCTCAACACTTTCTCGCAGTGCTTCCGACGAAGCGGAGATTTTAACCACGCGGATGTCAACCCGATGACACGTCGCAATTCTTCAGCCTTCTCCGGCACACCATACGCCAGCTGGAACAGAACAGTGAAGGTGATTATGCAATCCACACTGGCAATGGCGTAGATGATGGCAAGGAGTGGATTCCGATGAAAGATTCGAATGGCCGAGAACCCGGCAAAAATTGAAACAGTCAGACAAACCAATTTGATGAGCCAAATCCCACGACCCATTACCAAATTGAAGAGTTTGAGTTGCGCCTCCAATTCTCGAAAATCCTCCAACGTTTCCTTGACCAACTCAAACGAAATTTCCCGCCCATCATCATCGTTCGTTGTATTTGAATTTGAATTCCCGCCCTCCCGCATTATTTTCCGGATGATGAATTGTGTGAAGGTGGAGAAAGTCATGATGAAGGACAGGACGAGGAAAATAATGTAAACGCACCACATTAATATAACAAAAATCGCCAGTGTGTCAATAAAAAGGGCCAATGAAATGGTCCAGAAATTCCTCCAATCAGCTGGCATCACGGAAATCGAGAGAATCGGAATATTCGGATTGACCAAATAAAGACCCGGCATAATCATGACTGTACCGTACATACAAAAAGAGAAGAAACACATGAGAAACTCCATCAGTGTTTTCCTGCCAGCTCCAGCCGTTTCGGTTTCAGATTCCTCAGCTCCAATTTCAACTGTGGGCAGAGTCAAATTCAACTCAAATTCATCTGCAAAAATACACGGAAACGCATTAAAAAAAATAAGGAAATGTCTTGCAGTGAAATTCTTTTTGTTTTGTTATTTATTGAGATTGAAATGTACCGCGGATTTTGAGGATTTCATTGTAGACTTTGATGTTCAGATCCCGCCCGGAATCGAAAGTGGTATAAATAATTGAGAAGATGTCAGTGTATGCCGTGCAGAAAATGATCATGATGGGCGTGAAATCCCAGTCGGATTGACCAGCACCGGCAAAGAAGGCAGATCGTCCAGTCCGAATTGTCATGAAGAATGTCTGACTCACAAATAACAATTGACAGAGCTTGAACTGGATTTTCTTCCAGATGGACTTTTGATTCTCCATTTGCCCCGTCAATCCATTGAAATTGACTGGAATTAAATTGATGTTCGAGAGGAAGGAAAACGTCGAGTAATTCCATTTCAAATCCAACCGCGTCAACATTCTGGACTTTTGCTAGAAATTTTACCTGTAAAAATGGAAGAATGGAGAAAATGATTTTCTTCATTCTAGAGAAAATTATTAGAAAAGTTTATTATTAGAAAATCATTAGAGAAAAGTTCACTCTTGCAAGTTCACTCAAGAGTGAACTTTTCTCACATAATTTCTCACTCACACGACTTTTCCATTTCTCTATAGACTTTAATACAAATAGACAGTCTACAGCAGTCATATATATAGCCAACCTGCGTCTCGCGTGACAAAAATGTCACGATCCGACTTTTGCCATGTCACGCCAAAGGTTTTGATAATGTTTAAGAAATTCAAAATCTATATATACTAAAAATTTCATCTGTGGGGAAAAAAACTGCATAAAAATTTTCTAGCTCGCTTTCTAGCTCGCTATTTTAAACAAATTACTGCTCAACGTTCAATTTCTGGAAGCTGATTATTTTTGGACAGTATTTGTTTTTGTGACCTTTTAAGATAGAACTCCTGACAGACAGTATAGAAATTCCCCAAAATCAGGACTCCACGTTAAGCTTAATACGTGATTTTTCAAACTGTATAAAAAATCAGATAAAAGGGCAGATAAATTTAAGGACAGGGCACTAAATCAAATAAAAAATTTTCGCCTCGTTCCGCTCGCCATTTTTCATGCAGGCTTTATATATCAAATAAACTTGTTTTTGAGCTTGTACTGGCTAAATTTTGAATTTTTGTCAAACCTTCACTTGACAAAATGCCTTTTTTTAATATTATAAATCGGGGTCTGACGTCTCACAAGCGCCCTTTTAGAAAAAGTGGTGACATTTTAGTAAAATGCCCTTAAATTTAGAACTGCTATATACATAGACATTAAACACTATATATCGTCGGTCTAAATGCAAAACGTACTATATATTTTCGAGGGGCGTAGCCTAAATATATAGTACGTTTTGCATTTAGACCGACGATATGTACATATACATATGGGCGTAGCATTCTGTGGTTCCTATTAGTGTCGACATGGTTACAAGTTTCTCAAAAAGGGCACTGAAATTGACTCAAAACAAAATTTGAGGTAGAATTTTCAAAATTTCGGCTCGCTCCGCTC
>JAIUND010002050.1:0-26459 GCA_034699125.1 Gisinianus flammeolus | reverse complement strand
GACCCAAAGCTCCATCTCTAATACTTTGACCTCCAGAGCAGGTCAACTCGGACAAACGAAATTAAGGAAAATAATTACAGTTCGTTTTTGAACTTAACAGACGATGTGTACTTACGGATGGATTGACCAGGAAACAGAGAGAGAGCTGGGTAGCCTGGAACACAATTGTCCTCGAATAAAGCTCGCATGTTTTCAAGTTCATGGAGGACAATCATTTGTTTTTCAGCGGTCGTTAACAAATTATCCAAATGTACATCTTCATAGAGGAAACTGTCCAGATCTGCGACAGTGAATTCTCGGAGTACACCCCGATTATCCTGCTTCTTCAATTCAATATACTCGGCAACTTCCAAGAATTTTAATTTCGATGCACTAACGTGTAGAACTAAATTCTAAAACAGGGATTTAGGCAATCTATTATATATCTATACTATATAGTTTCAATCGTATAATATATTCATATTATTATTTCTGACTATACTAAAATATTGATTTCTCACTTCTCGTTTGTTCCCACTAAATGGTTCGCATCTTAAAAGAAGTTCGGCTCCACCATCTTGTTTTTTGCCAGTGATTTTTTTTGCAATCCATGACACGGATGCAGGTTGAATGTTTGGTGACAATCGAAGCACCAAGTAAGACGGTGGAAAAGATCCGTCCGTTGTCAGTCTTACGGTCTCTGTCTCTGTTTTGACCCCAGTTCCCGGGTCATCTTCACTTTTCTCAACTGTGGTTTGCATTTCCTCAAGTTCTTCTAAAATCAACAAACATTTCTTAATACTTCAAACTGTAATCAGCTTATTTAATATATACATGTGAATTTGCCCACGTTTTGTCATTTTGTTAATTAATTTAGAGCGCGACTGTTTCGTCCTTGATTGCAATTGTAGTTACTGCATGTCGTGCATTACCTGGTAATTTTAATGGAAAAGATCGTAATGATGAGAGTCGCGTATATCTTCTACTCGCGAGTCCATCGGAAGATTTGCGGCGAGTTAAAACTTTGTACGAAGGCTTTGAACTATGCATTTTTGTAATTGATAGTAGATTCTAGGTAGATTCTATGAGTAATAGTTTTGATTTTATTTCTAGTTTATAACTGCGGGCAGTTATAGATCACAGGCCAATTTCATTTAGGACTACTAATTTCCTCAGATCAATAATGCGTGAGGGCATTTAAATATTTATAAATGTATATAGGCCTTTATGTATCATGAGAGTTCAGAGTACTACTGGTACATTACATGGCACATTACATTATTAAGTAGTTCAAAATATACGGAAAGGTTAACGAATTCACAAAGGAAACGTAACGATGAACAGTGTATATATATATGGATTGAAAAGTATTTCCAAATCTCAAACTTTGATTCCATAAATGCATATCGACTATCGCAGGAATAATGGCACATTGGGTATTTTTACAGTTTAAAATTTAACATTTAACGTGTACAAAGGAAAAACTAACTAAAACAGTAGTGTGAGTATGTATGTGCATCGCGATACATTGTCCAAAAAATGACATTGATTCATGGGGAATAACACTAAAAACAAAACCTGCTAAATTATAATAGTCTTTCTAATATACATATTTATCACGGTTTTGATTTTACAATTATGGAAATTCACACACAAAACTATATTTCTTCCTGTCGAATGGACACTATATTAAAATTCCTTACATATGAACGCGCGCTGAAATATAGTGTTCACATTTTGAGCAGTACTCACTCCGCAGCTTTTTTTTACCCCCCAAAAAACAGTCAAAATTTTTTATTCTATTTTTTAATCTCAATTTAAGTACAAAAATAATTTTCCAAGTTCATAAAGATACTTTATTTGATTTCTTAGCGCCTTTCAATTTACAACCACCACCAAAATAAATAACAAATGAAACATATTCATATATATGAATGAGAAAGAGAGAGAGTGGTGTAAAGGTAATATGGACATAATTGTTAGGGGAAAGGAAGGTGAACAGGAAAAGACCATGAATATGTGAAGTTCTTCATTGCATGTGGAGTACACACTTTGTGTAAGTACATTGAATATATATGATGAGATAATCTGCATTTACATACAGTACTTGATACACAGTTGCTTACATTACATCATTGCTATGCATTCAGTACAACGAATAATATAGAAATGAAAATGCACATATTGACAGATATAAAATTTTAATCTTTCCAGGGTTGACTGCATTTTCATTGTTTTACACAATCACAGATTGTACATCTCATAGTATTTACCATCACCCTTGTGCACGTGTTTAAAAAAACGTTTTGCCTATGTATGCATAATATAATATATGTAAGTAGGTATGTATATACCGATTGTGATGAGTGAAGAGTTTTTTTATACGCACTGAAAATTCACAATAGTGTGGACTTTGCAAACGAAGTTGACAACAATATATATATATATACTCAAAATAAACAAGAGAAAATGCAGATTCTGTCTCGTTTTCGTTCATTGTGTCTTTTGTGTGTCATATTATGCACATTCACAAGTGCTTGATTAGATTTTGAATAAATCAGTTTTGATTGTACCAAGGAATCACTGCAAAATTTATTTTTGAGCATAGTCATTCTGATTGACATACATCATTCAAATACTGGAGAGATTGTATTTAGTAGCTATACAAATTTAAATGGTGCACACAGTCATCATGTTATTTCTGGAGGAAGAATAAAGGAAAAGAGGTGTAGGATCATTTTTAAAATGTGAAAACTTACACGGTCGAATTATTGAACGGGAGAGTATTAAATATAGGTTGGCAGATTTCTTTCCGTTGCCTTGTCGGTAGAGGAAGATGAGATGAGGGTCAGAGATTGTGTAAAGTATACATAGGTAATATATAAGTGGGAATATATGTATGTATGTATTTATATAAGAAACGAGTATACGTCAAAAATTACACACAGCCCAGAATAGTTTCATAAAAATCCATGTCAGTAAGTGAGAGACTATTATAACTTTAGTAATGGATTCTGCAGAGAAAGGATGATACTATATGCATGCAGTACTTCAGTATATAGATATACTCAAATATATCTGTATACTTCTTTACAGTACTTCTTCTTTACAGTACTTAACACGTTGGGCGTTTCGTTTCTCTTGACTCTTTTATATGAGTAAAAATCGGGTTCTAAATCCAAATGACTGAATTCCAACTAGTAAAACTTGTTGTGAATGTCTAACCAGTGACTACTTTTTTCCTTCCCCCTTTTTTCACCGATGTATCGCAAGCACACTTTTCACTGTTGCACTATGACACTTTTAGAGAACTGAGGGGGAGAGAGACATAAGCAAAGCAAGTATCAAATGATGTGAAATGACACTGGTACTTTCTTTATTTTCCTCTGATCCTCCAAGGAAGATGAAATGAGACTGAAGAGCTCAAACGAAAAATCTTATAATCTTATAATAGAGAGAGAGAGAGTGAGAGAGAGAGAGAAAATGGAGAACAAGTCAAGTTTTCTCGTTTCTCGTTTTCAACTTCATACAAACACACACGCATACAAACAAACTGCTCTCTATTCGGGTAAGTATAAGTAATGGAAATATATGTATACTTAATGTAGAGTATACCTAGTCGGGAAAATGCTAATTTTAGCACTGTGGGACAGGACAAGGCAGGTTGTGGTTATTCAATCATAAGATCTGTTACATCTCTGTACTTGTATTTACAAATGTATATATATATTGTTATATAATGTTGTGTACTTCCCATTTAACTGCTCAAAAAACGCTCACAGATTGGGCTGAATCAGATGAATGTATAAATTCAGAGTATTTAATTCAAAGAGTGAACACTTTCAGACTGGCGACTTTGAAACATTCGAACAGTTCAATGTAAGTACATTACATTTTGCAGATGCTACTTTCGAGACAACTAAATTCTCATTTACAAAATATGAAAATATCGTTTGATGTGAGTTCTTAGTAGTATGCACGAGAAAAGCATTTCAGTTACAATTTTAATAAAATTTCCAAGTAATTAATTAAAGTAAACTGGACTGTGTACGTGATTTGAATTGTATTTAATTCGTCAATTTTGCAGTGCACCACACAAAATGCATGCACGCAATTACAATATTATGTATACAACAGTATACATATAGTTACTGCCCCCCAATATTGGATGATTGTATACTTCTTTGTTTCACTAATTAATTAATTAGCTTTTCATTTGCTCTTTTCTTTCTCATCTTCTAATCTAAATAACAAATATAATGAAAATGACTACATACTAATTTGCAAAATAGGATTTAATTCCCTTGATCTGTACGTGTGAGCATCGAGGAAATTGTACTTTTTGAAGCCGGCTTTCGCTACAAAATACAAAACTGTTTTGAGCAATAAGAATTCAACGAGTTCCAAAAATAAAATTCATAGAATGCCAATAAGTTGAAATTTTCAATTTTTTATATTTTGCATTCTAAACAAACTTCACTTGTTTTTTAATCTATTTGTACATAATAAAAAGAAGTTTCTGACAAATTTTATTATTCACTTGCGAGAAATATGAGTTTATGCGAAGATTTAAGTGAATTCCTTGTGAGTTATTAATATATATATATGCACGTGTTATTTTTCATTTCCTTAATTTGATTTAAGGTTTTGGTAATTTGTATATATAGATTCCTAATGGCATATACAATGAGTATTGATTTGTTTTTTAATTTCAGGATACCCTGAAGAATATGCGAGTAGTGGATGATCGAATAATTTATGCTCTGAATACATCGATTCCTACACAATCTTTCTCTGCACGAGTAGATGCTACAGCATCCTGTAGAAGTCTTTTTACTAAGGTTTGTATTTATTTACTTTATTATTACAGTGCAAGTTGTATGTATAGGAGTATGGTGTTTTAAAATCTAATTGTTTATCATAATTTGTTTGCATTTCTATAGCTGGTTGAAAGTCATTCATCAAGGTTAGAAATTCTACTTCAGGATTTAAATTTTTATGAAGCTATATAATATAGATGTTCAAAATTAAGTTGATCGACTATATAATAATACAACGGAATTTGTTTGTCATTTTAGAGATACTTGTTTAAGGCAGTGTTTAAATTCGACTGTCAAAAAAGTCGAATGTTTATCAGAGGAAAAGAAGACAAATCCAGATGATCCAAAAGTAATCAAGTTGCTCAGGAGAGAACAGACTAAAGTATATATATATAAGTTGACTAATGTTTTTAATTTCTTTGGATGTGCCTATTTTTTAGAGGAATAAGTTATTATAACGTTCGTTGGTTTGTAATTTATGTATAGCTTCGCGAAATACAAACTCAAATCAATGTAGAAGAAGTGATACGAGGAAGAACGCTGAAAATATATCAAGAACGCTGTCGTTCGTTTTACAAGCCTGCAGCTGATGAGTATCCTCTACCACAATGATGAACCATGTTCCTAGCTGGACAGTTCAAGTTTATATAGGTATACACATAGTTAGCTTCATTTGTAAAGCTATAAATTATCATTGTAGATTGAACTTGTATAGTTGATAATGATATCATACTAGTTCAAATTGAAATGCAACAAGTTATTGTGTGTATTTCCATTTACGTACGTGTTCTACGACTTTTTGTGCTAAAATACTGTCGAACTATGATGAATAAAGTAAAGAAATAATAGTTTTCCTATTCTTTTAAAATTTCAATTTATATGAACCACTAAATGATGGATAGATATAGATATGGCTAGATGGTATATATGACATGACAATATGAAGCGTTCTCTCTAATGTCAAAAGTTAATTAACGATACAGCATATTAATTATTTTAATTATTGCTACATTCGTTATTGTTCCCCTCTCGTTTAGACTGTTATGTATAGGTGCCTTACACGTAGTCAAAGGATTCTTTCAAATCCTTGTTTTAAATTACTCTCTAAGTACCAACTACTTACATACTTATTGTTAGTAAAAAATTACATAGTCGTGGAATTTTATGCACAAACTGTTGTTTTGCTTGAATTATTGCGTAATAAGTTTTCAACATGATTGCGAAGCAGAGTTGATAAAGCTGATAGAATATTGATTGTAATTATACTCTTTAATTATTTCCATTTTCCTTCGCTGAACTTTGTTTTCAACGCTAAAAGCTGGATAATATATATATATTTATATAAGTATATTTACAATTTAAATATTTCATTTGACCCTCAAGGTAATTAATTTTCACATTTAATATTCAATTACTACTGAAGAAGCTCCACTTGCACATGTACATACATAGGTACCTAATTAGATCGGAATAATTTACTTATCGCTAGTGGATTCCGAATGATTACAAAATCAAAAAACAAAAAAAATCTTTAAAATGTAGAACTTCACCCAACTGTATTCTTTTTCGCTTCCTGTTCTCTCTCATAATCCTCCTTTATCTGTTTATGCCATTGTAAATTTTGCTGCTGTAAGGTGTCTCCCCTAAAAAATGCTCTTTTGCCCTGAATTGCCATAGCCAAGCACATACAAACACCAAAAACTAGAAGATATATGTTTATCCGGATCCTCGCGAATGTTTTTGCCTTATGAATGGTCTCATTGCTACAAAAAAGAAAAGGGAAAGGGAATCATCGTTATTATTCATGGTTTTGACTTAACAGACATGAACTTGAATGATTGAAAATGCGGCTCGACTTACTCCACTCTTACGGGTACATCTTTAGTAGTTTTGTAATGTCCAGACCAAACCAGCATTACTTTTTCATAGGAGCGTACTTTATACTTTGGCATTGCTGAAATAATTTGAAATCGAAAATGTAAAGTCCAACGCTACGACAACATTTGAATGCATATATAGGCTGATGTAATCAAATAAATATGAAATATGTACCTGGAAATTTCGGGACTTCTTCCAGTTCAGTTACTATAAATTTTTCTGGTGTTGGCATCACATCTTCTGGTCTTGGTGGTGCCAGTTCAGATTTTGTTTTTGGTTTCAATACTATTGCTTCTACTGCTGCTTTAACATCATCTTTATTACCCGTTCTCCTGATTACAGATGTTCGGATTCCCCGAGTGAAAGCCAACTGACATCGGCTCAACATTTTCGGCCAATAAATTATTGAAAATATACAGTTTTGAGTGTTTACAATTTGTCAAATAATGATTTTGAAATTACTATTTAGAGATTCTAATTGCTGTGTACACACAATAATTTCCTAAATACCTAAAACTTATTTTCTAAGTAAACTATACACAGTGGATTAAAATAGTGAAAAAGTCTACTACAATAATAATTATTAAAGTGTACTCTTGCTTACTTTTAATATTTCAGAAATATTATTTCTGCGATTATCAATGTACCCTAATAAAATACACGACTGTAATTATTGTGGAGCAAAAAAATTTGGACAGACAAATTCAATGTGTATGAAATTAGTGAAATTTGGAACACTCCACAAACTTACCGGTCTGACAAAGGTGGTCTGCTACGGAAATTTTTCTCCTTATCTTTTTCTTTGATTTTACTAAAATCATTTTTCATTTTAGAGAGATTTCTTTTCAAAGTGTTCATATTTATATTTTAATGATATTAATATTTACTTATGATATGATATAGTAGATTCCAAAGAGAATTTTCTGAGAAAATCTTCTTTGGTAAATTCTATACAATTCTATACAATTACGCACTGATTAAACCAGTGATGTATAATGCATGTTAGTAATACTTTGGTATTCGATACTGTTATTAGTTAAGAATTACCTGGTATTGGTATTACCAAAAGTATTACTAAGGTATTGGTATTAGCGAAGAATCGTCAGCAAGAATTGCCAAGGTATTGGTATTACCAAAGAATTGTCACAAAGTAAAGGTATTAGCAAAAAGTGGTATTATACAACACTGGATAAAACCTGAAAAAAATTCAGAATTCAAAAAATGAAAGCATCATTTTTTAAATCACTGTTTATATATTTATATATATCGTCTTTTGACGTGATCATATCGTCCCAAAAATTCTAGGTACATTAAACATAATAGGTACTACTATGTACTACAAATTATCGTTTCTTAAATACTGAATTTGATCATTTTATCCATACCTATTTCATGAATATGAGAATATGACGTTTTTCCAATGTAAAATTTTTTTATCGTAGAAAACATAAAATATTCAATATTCATCTATATTATAAGTATGTATAGGTAGGTAAATTACTAAACCGAATTTTATATATGCTTAGTTATAGTCAAAGTGCAATAAAACTGCGAACATTCAAAATGAATACTAATAAGAAGAATAATAATAAGAAGTGCATGGATGATACCATTGGTATCAAGTATAGAATGTCTAGAATTTTTGTCAAAATCCTAATCAGTGGTTAATATTTCTGGATGTGAGGACACGGGGATTCCAAGCAGGCTGAGAAATTTTGGTGAAAGTTCCGGAGCACTTCTGACTGTGTTCTGTCCACCAGCTATCTCTTGGTCCTGGAGAAAGATTCACTGATTTTTTGACAATACTGTGAGGAAAATCATCATCATCTTGACATGGACCGGAACACACCCACACATGCTCAAAATATTCCATCTCATCCTCAAAATCATGATGCACCTATATATTTGCAAAGGAAGGTTTAGGATTTTGATGTGAGAACAACACGACACAAAATTAAAATGTACAATGAAAGAAGTCGTCGAAACATATCAGTATTATATATATAAAAATATAAATAATCATTTTAATGTTACCGTCATATTACAACCCGTTTTCTCGTTTAATCGTTGCATAATTCTCATGAATTTTGGTCCATGGTCTTCTTTCTCACGATCCCCATCCACAATATACAGATGTGCATGAATCATTTCATGCTATATATAAAATCAAATACAAACCCGAAAATTCTTAAATTACATATACACATAAAGTAATTAGATTATATATACTACTTTCATGCTCTTTGTTACTTACAAGCAATGTCTGTATTAGGTCTTTTCGACTCCGAAATGACAGAAGAGGCAGCGACAAAGATATTTCGCAACCTTGTCTTTTCCCTAGAAAATTACAGAGTCCAGCAGTTTTGGTCATACGAGAACTCCATTTCACAGTCACTCGTTTCAATTTCCCTTTAAAGTAGTCCTTATTAAATTTTTCAAGCAACTCTACAGGGTCTGGGTTGGGATCGGTGAGCTCAAAAATACGACGAACTATATTTGTTTTACTCTTCTTAGACACGTTTTCAGCCATGTGACTACACTAAACTACGACTATACAAATTATTTAAATGAATTCCGGCTTCAAAGCCTGGAGATTCTCGTAGATTCGAAATTGCTTTCTCAAAACTCCGCTCCATATATACTGTGGAACTAGACAAGAAAAGGTTGATGAATGGGCGTCTCCCTTCATGAAAAATAAACATATAACATGTAAATAGGATGACATACTTATATACACATGAATTTGCATGTAAAATGAATTTCATTCTGGAAAACCAAACGTCAAATGACTAATGTTGTAGATATATTTTTTATTTGGTTGAAAAATATTTAAAATATCATATATACATAATGAAAGGAGAAGGACGTTTTTAAGCTTGAATAACAATATTAATAGAATATAAATATTATATTCATTCCATTTCTGAAACAACATTCTTGTTCCTTTCCGAAACAAAGGGAACGGATCCAGGTTTGCTGTGCGAACGACGATTGCCCTCCCTATATAAACAGATGAGAATGTATGTTGAATTAGTACATGTACACATAATGGATATAGAGAATTCATTCCTTTTTATAGAATTTCGTAAAATGAATAGACAGTATAGGTAGTCATACTTTCGTGTTTTGGAATCCTTGATTATTCGAAGTTCTTTCTTTACTTGATACACATGCTTAGGTACATGACGATGACGTAGAATCCTCTTAACTTGTGGAAACTCTGCAAACTTTTCTTTGAGTGAATCGTTATAATTCATGGCCTCTCTTTCTCTTGTTTTAAGCTACAAAGTGGAGTAAAAATGACAATGAGTTTAAAATTGTCCAATTGCTATTGAAAAACAATGCATGCAATAAGTAATAAGATATTTATATACCACTCCAAGTTTTTCCCATGCTTTGGCTTTCCATATACGGATATTCATTTCATCAGAACCTGTGAAAATATATTTGTTATCTTGTGTCCATAATACGGAAGTCAGACGTTGCATTCTCTTTGTATGGTACACTTCCCTGGAGTGGCCCTGAAATTATATACATAATTCAAAATTAGTTAAATTACTAATTAAAAATATTATTTTCGTATGATATAAAGAAGCATTGAATAAAATATGAACACTCACTTTGTCAGTTTCAAAAATTCTAACAGTCTTATCCCAACTTCCTGTGACAAATTCCTTTCCTGTAGGACTGAAATCAAGATCAATCACGGCTGAAACATGATCTTTGTAAATATTCAGAGGGTTTTTCAATCGTCGCATGTCAAATGCGTATGAGCTAAATAAAATAATGAACGAGAACAATTATATTACATATTCCATACAACCTGATAATCGGTAAAGAAGTACCACAATTATTTAGTGTACACCACTTACTTATAATCTTCACTTCCGACATTAAATACAAATGGCTCCATGGGATTCCAACACAATACATTGGATTTAAGTGATAGTACAACTTTTCGAATTGGACTACTTCCTCGAATGTCATACAACATTATACTTCTGTCACTTGCACACGCCCCTATTACACATAATTCCAATTTTAAAGCATTTTGTTTACTGTAAATGATTTATATTCGATAATAATGGTAATATTATTACCTAAAACATTTGTCTGCGATTGATTGAACCGAACACAATTTAGAGAATCCACACCCCACTGAAATTCCTGAACTGGACTATTTCGATCACCCTCCCAAAGTAAACAAGAATCTCCACATGTTGCAAACATGCTACTCTTTGCATGATGACTTACACTTTGATGAACATACTAAAACAAAAATACGTCAATAATGCATACAAACAAACGAACGAAAGGATTGTAAAATGTTATCCACAACAGAAAAAGAAGAAGATATTAACCTTTGTAACAATAGTGTTTTTGGCCGTCGTCCGTGAAGATTGAGCATCGAGGGATTCACTTGGAAGTTGAGTATTCCAAAACTGAATACTTTTATCGTCTCCAACTGTAATCATTGTCTCCCCATCTGGAGTAAAAGCGATCCCTCTTGTGTAACCAGAATGAGCTTGGAATGTCCGTTCGCATTTTCTCATTGGTACGTTCCATTGCTTAATCTACATCATCATAAACAATTCGAATCAAATAGACTTTGCAATTTAGAATATTATCTTTATACTGTGAACTACAAGGCGGGTATTGTGTCTTTAAATCATTTATTGATATTGAACTTACTACACCGTCAGCGTCTCCAGAAAATAGCCATGAGAGTTGAGTAGGATGTTTCCCTAGACAAGATACGATATCCCCATGACCATCTAATGCTCCTAAAAATGGTTTTGCAAATACTCTTTCTAATTTGACAGCATTTAACGCTCTTGTGTATTCTCTTTGTATTTCAAAGGGATGTAAAGCTGGATCATAATTCCGAGGAACTTTGTGTAAATCTAATTTCGTCTCTCGACAATATTTGTCTGGATTTCGGCTCAAAACTTTAACCTTCATTATTACAACACGTATATATTCAAGTCATGAAATATCAATATTTTGAAACGAAGCACAACTAACAATTATAACTTGAAATAGTTAATTAACTATTCACTCGATCCATGGCATGGATTCCATGCACAATATTTATTTATCAACTTGTTTGTAAATGAGCAAATTCCAAGACCATGTGCGAGATTTCTGATGGCACTATCTTTTTCAATGTCGAGTCTTGCACGAGATCAAGATTTGAGTGAGACGATCGAACAAATTAAATTAAAAATTAACCAAAAAAGTTATATTTAATTTATTTTCAAGTGTGAATAATATTTGTAATTAGTTATCAAACATGAAGCTATTCACTCATAACATGCTTACTTCTAAAATGATAAAAAATGTGCAAGTTGGATTTCCTTTGAAATTATCGGTAAGTTATTGTGTTTCTTTAGTGTTTCTTTTGTTTACGAAATTCGTAAACAAAAGAAACACACACGCTAAAATAAAATCGTGTGTGTGTGTGCATGAATAATCAATAATAAAAAATGTACGTATTTCATATTTATGTTTGATGATTCCTTTTTTGTAGGCTAGTGAAGTCAAAATAACTCCGACAGATTTCCAACCCACGTTCTTACAGAAAATGATACCAAAAATCGACTGGCCTGTATTGTATGAAGCTGTAAATAGTGTAAGCATATATGAACTATGACAAGATTCCGTAACTAACATTAACTCACACGTTTGTTGTAAAACGCTTTTTAAATTCATCATGTCGAATTTGGTATTTTAGATTGGACAGGCCGAAGGAGTACCAGCAACTCTTGTTGAAGATTATGACAATAATGAAGAATTTCTTAGAAAAGCTCATCATGCATTATTTGAGGTGAATACTTATACCAATTAAGAACAACTAAAAAGAGCTCGCATTTTTTAATAATTTTATGCTTATGCATGTAAAACAAGTGTTTTTAATATGAAACTAAACGTTTTTCATTTTTGTATAGATTGAAGTAATAACGGGGGAAATGGAATGTCCTGAAACAGGCAGAAAATTTCCAATCCAAAATGGGGTTCCCAATATGCTCGTAAATGAAGATGAAGTTTAATTGAAATCAGCATCATTTTTTAGTGCTATCATTAAGTAAGGATTATAGTAATATACCTATCATGTTTGACGTTTTCTTACTAATACTGTAATAATACTGTAATAATTATTGATGATTATTGCTAGTTATCTTGCAAACCTTTTTTGTATTTTATTTTCAAATGTTTCTGGTTTTTCAAATACAAATTACAAATCTGTTGTACAATGTGTACAGTTTAGCAGTATGATAAATAAAAATTAAATTAGAAAATCAGAGTATCAAGTTATATTACATCTCATTATAAATTGTCATTATCAACGTATATAGAATAAATGAAAATAATGCACAGTTGTACAATTTATCGAAAATTAACAGTAACAACACGGTACGTAGAATTAGTTGGTAAAGGTTCATACTTCGTTTTGGATGTAATAATTTCAAGTAATGGCTCAAGATTTTCAATATCCTTCATAATAATTGTCTTCTCATCTACTATTTTCAAAATATTATCGATCAGTACAGTTTCGTTATTAAAGACAAAACGAGTATAGTGGGCATCAAGAAGAGCCCCAGCCCATTTCATCAAATTACATGCAAAATCTGAACTATCATTAGTCGTCGTCGTCGTCGCATCCTTACTATCATCCCCTACTTTATCAAGTGAAAATAGAGGCGAGTCCCGAAATGTGTCTGCTATAAATTTTAGGAATTTCTTAGCAACCAAATAGTCTAGGACTCTCAAGCTTGTCACCATTTCATTTCGGTCAAACTTTCTTTTCAGAATTTTATTGATTACATCCACTTTTTCTGGTTTATCAAGGCCCATGGATGACTCGTCACTGCCTTTATGATTCTTTTTATTTGAAGAACTACTATTTGACAATAAGTTGAGTAGCATGCTCACTAAAAGATACTCTGGAATGTCTTCAAAATATTCCAAAATCCAACTCAAGGCATCACACATCCAATTCTGGCATTTTTCAAGAGCTGTCGGAATAACTTGGGCACATATTCTGTAATTTTAACAAAAAAAATTATAGTAATCACTATGTCTTTTAAATGTATACTTCAAGACCCCCTTTTAAATAAGTACATAATTATGTATATATCTAGGTAGTTAATAGAAGCTATATTATATTAGGTGTAAAACTAATGTTTTTTTAAAAATCTTACAATGATTCCGCATGTCCATTCTTTTCCAGAGTTTTAACAATTTCTTCCAAGTCCTTCAAATCAATCCCATCATAAAATGACTCATTCAAATCTTCTATTGTCATCTGTTTTGTGACAGGTTGAAGAGTCGAATCTTGTTCCCAACCTGATTTCCATGGATCTCTACTCTCAAAGAAATCGATACCTTGAATTCGATGTTGACCCACAACGGAAGACAAGAGAGATTTGGTGTATCTTATACCCAGTACAAGAATATTTAGTCCAAGGGGGACAAATATATTATGATTAACTTTGTTCATGATTGGTGGAGAACTGTATAGTTTGAGTGACTGTTTGGATAGAACTAAATCATATTTCAAGTCGTATATGAGTACAACACCTCCTTCTTCAGATGGATCACAACCGTAGACTATGATTGTAGATTCAGTACAGGAACGCAGAACGACTGGATTCACTGTACTCACAAATTTATGAAATTCAGCAATCTCAGTAGTTGAAGAAATTGCATTTGATTTTGAAGATTCATCATCATCCACTTTTGGTGACAATAAATTTTCTCGAATAAATTTACCATCCGAACCTATGAAAGAAAGAATATACTTAAATAAACATTCTCATGAATTCCTTCCCGACCATAAGTATGAATGAATACACACTGTCGACATTCATAAATATAAATAAAGAAAATATTGAATTGAAAATCTTACGCATGTATAAAAGTGACGAGTCATTTTCTTCGGAAAAAATACACCAACCAATTATTTCCTTTTGTATATCTTCAACAGAAACTGTCACTTTATAAGGTGACTCCGTTTTACCAAATGTAGGTATACGTACAACATGAATAAACAATACTTTTTGTTTCTCTACACCAGATTTTGATTGAGCCTGAAAACCGAAAAAATCAAAAAACAGTATAAATAAAATATGTTTTACTCGTTAGTAATTATATAATCATAATCAAGAATGTAAACAATATCTTACTTTCGCCAATCCTTTTCGACCGCATATAATGAAAACTTGATTTGTATTTTCATTAAGGTAAACATCAAGAATCACTTCACGGTCACCTAGCAGACTATTTTTAGCAATACTTTTACGCTCCTTTGTTGCTTCTGCTAAAGTTGAAACAACACCATTTTTGAAAACCAATAACGTCCCCAAAGTACTAGTTGGAATAACTTCAAACACAGGATGAGCAAACTGTGTAGAAGGAAATACAAATAATAATACCCGCATATATTATACAAAAGTACAAGATTCAATAGGATTATATCAATAAGCATTCAATCATGTTTTTCCTTAATCCATGAATGCAGAATCTTACTTTGTGTTTCTTGACACTTGCTAAGCTCGTATCATCCTCATTCCATGAACAAACCGATTTCTCATCAATTACCGCAGCGTACTGGTTTATATCGGAACAAAAAACAACTTTAGAAGTGAACCAATGTCGACTACATGTCCAACTCGTTTCTTGTTTCTGCTCCGGAATCTGTGTGCACATCAAATTAAATATACATTTAAAATTCATTACAAACACACATTTTAGTACATTGTTAAACAAGTGATTAAATATAGTGATCAAATTCCAAATTACCGAATATCGAATCGCAATATTTTTCCCCAGAGTCAAAATGATTTTATTTTCCAAACGATCGCTACTAAATCCTAGTAATTCCTTACTCTCAGTAAAGGGACATAAAATAAATGGAGGAGCTAGCACTGCCATTATAATCAATGTGAACACACTTAATTGTAATTTGTAATTACAAATTAAAGTGTTGACAAAAAAAACAATTAAAAAAAAGTGTGCACAAATTCGGTCCACGCGACTTCTTTCAAGTCAAATTCTTGTCCGAGAGTCAGCGATATCTACAACTATTTCATTTTAGTTCTTGACGGTAGAAAAACGAAAAACATAGTGGAAAATCAGGAAAATGTAACTAAAAACATAAAAACATTATTAAAGTTAATTAATGTACTTGCAGGTGCATTAAAATTTCAAAAGCAAGAAACAGTTGCTTCAATTTTTTCAAAGCAATTTCAATTAACTGTGGGCATTTCATGTTAAGAATTCTGGAGGCGGTGTATCATTCACATATGCTATACTAGTTACACTAATTCTGTAGTGTAACTATATTTCATGATTAATGAAATATTTAACTTTGTACTTGGGCGTATAAAAACTTTAAAATGAATGCAATGAAACATTTTTAAAAGACATAATATCACATCATAAAATTCAGATTACTGTGGCTGTGGTGAACTTTTGACTCTGAAAGTCTCGCAGTTTTATATGGAGAGTATTGATTTCAAAGTTTTATATACGATATTTTGTTCGATAAAATACTATGCTGACCGTGTGAACGAAATTTTTACAAGCTTTATAGTTTTATACTGATATAATTTGTAACTTGAATGCCTTATATCGACCGACGCAAATGTAGTTACTTATCTGACTTCACACTTTTTTTTCTAAAAAAAACTGTCTCAAATAGTAACACTATTTGATAGTGAATATTCTTTTGGTTTCATACAAATGGGTTTTTTACTATACAAAATAATTGTACATATATACTAACTATGGGATCTGGAGTTCTTCGCGACAAATGTCTGGATATTGGTGATATATTATATGACCCCTGTTGAAATTTAAACAAGAGAATTAAGATTTAGACTTCATTTATCGTTAGTATGTACATATAGACATTGGAAATTATATTCATTTCTTCATAATATTTATAGTGTAGATAGACGTGATAGGGATATGTGAGAGTCTTCCTTGAACTTTTATCTTTCCTTTGCCGGCAGTCCTTCCTCGTGAAACCTCAAATATATCTTAGAACTTTTGCAATAATTCGTAAATTTTCATCACATAGATTTCTTTTACTCCTTATTTTTCTTATATTTTCTAGCCTTATTTCAAACAATTTCACTTTAGTTTTCTTTCTTTTTTCAGAATTATCCTAGATTTGTCTAGTTATTTATACTCTATAGTGTAGTTTTCTTCAAATACCGAACAAACTTTGTTGTTCAATAAATTGACGTAGAATGGCACATTCAAATTTCTTCAAATTGAGTATCCTCATCTCAATCTTTGTATTTTTTTTCCTAATTTCAATCTGTGAATTGAAACAAGTGACAAGTGAGGACGATTTGGAACGATGCATGGATGGTCGTCATCATAAAAAGGCTCCAGGACCAGAAGATAGTTTACATGATCAAGTAAGTGTGTCAATATAAAAATGTGTATTTGAAATTTTATATAAATTAAGGTTATTTTATTATACTGTAGTCCCTAATCACAATTTGTTTTTTGATTATTTTTATTTTATTTGTTTAGTGTTCACCTTGGGCAAATCGTTCTTGTTGTACACTGGAAACCACCCGCAAGTCTCATTTACCAAAAATGTATAATTTTAATTGGGATCATTGCAAACCCTTGTCAGAGGCTTGCAAACGACATTTCACCCAAGATTTGTGTTTCTATGAGTGCTCACCCAATGTTGGACAGTGGCTTGTCAAGGTATAGTTTAATCTTCTTTTCGTTTCTTGTGTATAATTATTGTATTCTGATAAATGGATTGCCGGTTTTCGGTAGAGGTAGAGGTAGACAATAATAATAATTGTATGGGTTCATGTTTTTATCTATACTTTAGGTGAATCAAACTTTTCGCAAAGAAAGGTTCGTGGATGTACCGCTTTGTGCTAGTGACTGTGATGCCTGGTTTGAGGACTGCAAGAATGACTTGACCTGTACTAATAACTGGGGACGTAACTTTGATTGGGTGGATGCAGTCCATCGTCCAGATGGGACCTCAGGAAAGGAAAATAAATGTCCAAAAGGTGCCTCATGTCAAACATTCAAAGATATTTTTCGAACATCTCAAGATTTCTGTGAAAGTGTTTGGGATCACTCATGGAAATACACACCTGATGATAAATCCTGCATGCGAATGTGGTTCGATGGGAAGGGTGGAAATCCAAATGATCAAATTGCTCGTTGGAAATTTGAGCAATTGACAAGTAGCTCAGAGAATATCAAAACAAGTTCCTTCGTCCTCTTGGTTTCTGTTATCGCCAGGGTTTTCCTGATGTAAGAGAAAAGGGTAACAAAAAAAGTGCTATAAGAAATGATCAAAAGAATCCATTTCTCTGTGAGAGTGGAAAATCATATATATTGTGATGTACATCCTGGTGCTCTCTGCCAAAACGAGTCTTCCATATATATAGTTGTTCTATTATTTTCATTTTTTTGCCATAAAAATAATATTTTAGAGTGATGTACCTAAATATAAAAATATTTATGCAGCTACCATAATATTCTAAATACGTAATAAATTGGAAAATAGACAAATAGATTGAAGTCTGTTTTTTAACATAGTTATTTATAAATTATGTTTTCTTGCTTGTACAGTTCATTCATGCACACAGACACATTTATTCTTATTCTTCACACTTATACTTAAGTATTTCCGTACATACGATGTATACTGTGTACCGGTATACTGATGACTTGATTGAATAAGCTCACACTTTTTCTTTTAAATTCAGACTCGCTTTTTAAACAGACTTTGGTAGGCGCAGTCAATTTTAACCCACCATTAAATTATAAGATTACGTATAACGTAATTCAAGCACATTTGTTTTAAATTGACCAGCAAAATTGCCCCGTGGATAATAGTTTGCAACAACGACGGAGCGATTCCCAACGGTTGCAGTTCCAATCCCAAAATCCCTTGTGCTTCTCCAAACTAACTGTGTAAATCGAGAGGCCACGGGATTATTCCAGTCATACAATTCATTTTCCTTATACCACGACTCGATTGCATTCTGAACTAATTGCAGTTTACTCCGAGGTCCATTGTTAACAGCGTAGAATAATTCAGCGGAAATAAATCCAATGGGCTGAGGTAGTCCGGGTTGTGTAGCCAGATAGTCAGCCATTAGTTGCGCTGCTTGATTGAGCTGTCATTTATATAATTTAACCGTGTTTTAAAATGAATTTCTGAAGTGATGATTTATCAATGTATGCATGGTTTGTAACAATTAGTCAATGGAATTGTTAATTACCGATTCAACCATGCGAAGTGGTGGGGAATCATACAGGGATCTGTAGTGATTATGTAATTGCAGGCCTAGTTTTTGGAAATCTGTCAAAATCAAAAGGACAAAATAGAAACAATTTCTACGCTTGGACATAATTAAGAGAGTTCATAAATGTAACTGACCTTCACAAGGTCCAAAGGATTTTGCTTTTTCATTGAAATCTAGCAAGCCCAAATTTTGTTTGTACTTTTGATCGTCCTTTTGAATCTGAATGGATCTCCCTTTGCAGTTCATTTCCTCATGAATCCGTACACATGTTTGAGCATTGTCCACAGAAGTGACTTGCTTTTGCAAATAATGTGGGAGATTGGAGCAACCATTTAATTTCCCAGAATAAGTCTTCCAACGAAATCTTGTACGGCCATAAAAAGTGATTGTGGATTTCCCTGCCGCCGCCGCGTGTCTCGTTGAGTCAAGTTGAAACTGAAGTTGATTTTTTCGACTGAATTCCCTGACAGTTTTCGACGCTTGAGGAAGGATTGCAATGGGTTCATCCTTTGAAACTCCATCATCGAAATCAGACCGGAAATTTACAGGGTCCTCTGATGAAATCCTATAAATTGTTGTTGCATTAGAATTCCCTTTATTATTAGGGACTGTGCCAATGCCTCCCTTTTGACTTGAACTGTCCTTCTGACATTCTTTAAATGAGCCAACTTGAATTTTCTTCAAATACTCGCTAAGCCTTTCTCTTTTCCCTTGACCTTGAGCCATGACGTTGACATGAGAGCCCTTACAATTCTTCAACTCGTAGACTGCCACACATTTCCCGTCAACTCTCAACGACCAGCGACTGTAGATATTAGTCCAAGCTGTTGGAATTTCTTCACATTCGAAAGATTTACGTGTACGAAATGTTTTACTCAGATACCCTAGACAGAATTTCCAATTGCAATATTCCATTTAAAATTCAAGTACATGTATACACATCAAAAAAAAACATCTTGTCACACACAGGATAAAAGAAACTGAATCAATTTAAATTACCTCCAAACGTTGTAGTGCGATGAATTGTCAGTCGAGAATGGGAACCAACGTTATCCACTGCAGAGAAAGCCATCTCAAAACATCCCATCGTTATTATTACAACTAACACTAGAAAACTGGAAATTTTCATAATGAAAAATGTAATGACAGTATAATTTTTTGAGATTCTCGTTCTAATTTTACTCGATTCCTTTTCTGTAGCTTCTTTCCAAACTCTAGAATTTATAAATTCAGAGAATTGACAGCTCAAAATAATTCAGATAATGACCGTCCACACACCAACAGTCTATAAAATAAATTACAAACCGCACAGTCAAAACCAAATTAAATAATTAAAAAATTTCCTGAACACTCTTTCCTTATTGTTCTACCAAAAAGGGAAGAAAGATTGAAGAATTTTGTGTGTGTGTGTGTGTTCTTCCGAAGAACTTCTTCATCTAAGGAATAATTCCCGTCAACAATAAAATCAAACTTTACTGGAGGTTTCAGCCAATTATGCATTGGATTACAGACATACTGATATATATTATTATGCATGCGGATTCGCAAATAATAATAAAAAATACAAAGAGTTTCGCATGCATTCCTTATTTCACAGAGACAACGCTTAAGATCGTTTTTTTTCTCTTTGTTATTTGATAATGAAATTGTTTATGTGTATGTAATTCCATTTCTTACGTTCTATTGCGACTTTCCATTTACAATACACAATTTCTGTATTGGCAAGTACGATAAATATAAAAAATAAGCGTATGATTTATGATGGATCATGCAATGTATATATGTGTATAAGTAATATGTATAGGTAGTAAAGAGGTTTCCGAGAAGTTTAAGTTCTCAGCGTCAGTATATATAATAAGTGAGTGAGCACGTGTGTGAGAGAAATGAAATACAAACAAAAAACTCACCACTCCCACCGCAGTTATCATTATAATTTAATAAATATAAATGTGAGATTTTTTTAACCCTATATATAAAGGAAAGAAGGAAAACTATTAACGAAAACGAATCAAATGTTGAACTGATACGTTGGAATTCCGTGTCAATTTCTGACTCGTGTTTGACCAAAATATCGAGTGAAACCAGAAAGAAAATTTGTTTTATAGGGTTTAAAATTGACTTGTCAAATATTGGAGAGTCGGCCGTCAAACTTGACTTTATTTCCAGCTTAAATTCGAATAGAAAAAAAAAACATTCCACGAAATTATTTTGACTTGACGTTGTCATTTTTTCATCCCGTGAGAATTTTTTCAGAAACTCGTCGTCGCCGAGCAATTACAAAAAAACTGACTTTTAGACTGTGCGTATCGTATATAAGTTTTGAGGAGACTTCTGTCTCGTGTACATAAAACGAAAGACAATGAATTTCAAATTTCAACTCATATTGCAATTCCATCCGCATCATCCTTTCCTACATATGAAAATTCACTGACGTACAGACAGAGAATTATTTGATCTATTTGCTATATATATATTTTTTATGTGTGGAGGAATTTTTTCATGGAATGAACTGCGACGGTTGAAAACCAGCATGAGGCCAATTGTGTCATTAGTCAAGATGAACTTTGCGCAAAAAACATTGTTGGCTCTTGTTGTTTGTTTGCGCTCAAAATGACAAATGACCACCAATAAATATATGTAAACCAGTTTATGGTCCATTTTGTTTTCTCTTCCTCACTACTATTTATTTAATTGTTTGGAACTTACTGGGATAGTTCAAATCATTTTGTACTTATGACGCCATGGCCTCTATTTACGATGTATTATGACTGTCTTTTTTCTATACTGAACCATGTGAAAATTGTTGGAAATATGTGAATTCAAATTTGGAATCACCCGTTTATGGCACTGGAACTTTCATGTGTGAGAAATAAAGTAGATAAATACTTACGACCAAAGTATGTATATGGCAAAGAGAGAGAGAGAGATACTCTGAGTAATTGAGTATATTTACGGTCTGCTCCTATTTCATATCCAGTCTATATAATCGCTCGAGTTTTTTTTTGTTTTTCATACACGGAAATTCGTGGACAGCATTACTACAGGGAAATTGTGCGCAAAACCTTTTAAATGACATGAACTCGCAATTAGCAAGAATTAGAACAACACAACATAGAATATTGAGAATTTTCACAGATATTTTCTCGTCTCACTCTCCAGTTTAATCCCTTTTCATTCTCACTTTTCTTCCCTCGGACTTGGTAAAGGAAATTTCAATACTCGTCGACATCTCTCTCACAATCGTCTCAAAAGCCTTTAAATTTTTACGACTTTTGGATAAAAAAAAAAAAAGAACGTGTGAAGAATTTCAGTATTTACACAAAAATAGATCTGGATAGGTTTTTTTGTGCACAAGTTTCAAATTAAAATTGACTACTGAAAAATACTCATTGTAGCTATATAGTGCACGGGGAAATAGTTTCGAATCATGTCATCAACGTTTAAAGCAGCTTCATTCCTACTCGCATGTTTCATTTTCCCCCTAATGAGCGTAGAAGCATTTTACGGGATTTCTCGTCTCACACTCTACGGGGATTCAAATCAAGAAGGTGGGTATACAAATCACAAAAATCATCTTTTCTTATATTAACTTTAAAATGGGAGTTTTTTCATTGGCTTGAAGAAATAAAGAAACTAACAAAAAAATGTTGTCCTTTTGCCTGAATATGATAAGGTGATTCCCATTTTTTGCGAGTTAGCCGGGAATGCATCACGCTCCCAGACGAGATTCGGGAATGGGCGTCGTCGGTTGACACACATGGAACCTGTACCCTCGTATGTTTAGTTCCTCATTGCCGTACAAATTGTATTCAATTATATCCTGGAAGTCCTGGTCATTTTGACTTACAAGAAATCGATATCAATGACCGAATCGTGTCTGTCAGATCCTGTGATGGATTCTAATTCACTAATTCTACCACTCAGAAAATTTTGCATCTTTTGCATCATGTATGAATTTTTTGTTCTATATATACAGATACTTCCGGTTCAGTCTGCATTTGAAATCATTTCCTGTATTTGAATATATATATAAATATATAAACTGCCAAGTTATCAAGTAGAAAATGCAAAATATATTTGATTACTGCTGATATATTGTCTAGTCATTAGGTTTTTTTTAATCAGGGATTATACAACGCGTCAAGTCAAATGTTTGTATTTGCATATATTCGTAACTAATATTCGAAATTCGTAACTGATTGTGAAAAAAGAAGCTTTGCTAACGATAAAAGTCGATCAATCATTTGTTTGTATTTGTTTGTGTGACCATTTGTGAGTACATGTTTAAAGTTTTTATATACAAAAGTTTCAATTGAGTACAGGTATAAATGAAAAAATTGTGAAATTTAATGTCATTTCATCATTAATGAATTATTTCAACAAAATTAATATCGTTGTCTATGTGTGTATAGAATTATTTGGAATTTTGCAAATTGTTGTTGAGCTATAGAGCTCTTTCATGCTGATGTGTCATTCGGATCTCAGGCTTCAATGAGATTTGATGGAGTATCCTCACAATTTCCATAACGGACAATCTTCAGATCTATATACAAGGAAATCAAACGATGGATTACAATCAGCTGTGAGTTCTCTTTGAATAAATGAAAACTTATTGGCCTAGAAATTGCAGATTTCCCAACTTACCAGCTTTGCTTCTTTGAGCACATTTGAATTCACAAGGATTTGAATATGTTTTCCCATTGCTCGCACACACCATATTTGACTCCCGAGTGCAAAAACAACGTCCGAGATCGTCAACTTCCGCAGCAGCCAATGGAACTGGAACTAATACTTTAGCCTTACAGCTTCCAGTAGAGCGGAGGGTCAAACCTAAATTGTCATATTCTCATTAATTCTCTCTCAATCGTTTTTTTTTACTTCTTTATATATAGTTAATAACTATTAGTTATTGTAACCATAAATAAAAGAAAGTAGATAGTTCAATGATAAATTTACCTGTCTTTTTCCTCGCCGCGCACTTCAATTCACAAGCATTTGAGTAAGTGACCGAGTCACTCCCACAAACTGGCATCATTTCCCTCGTACAAATACATGGAGCCTCAGCATTCGTCTACAAATCAACCAAATTAACATAAATAACAGTGAATTAATTGTACCCTATATTTTAATTGCGTCCTCGTAGAAACTTCAACAAAAAAAAAATACAAATTAAAGCCTTATTACCGATTTTGTTACTGCAATGACGAGGATTCCAGCCAGGATAAGATATTGAACTAATTTGGCCATTTTGAAAATGAACTGTGTTTGGGTGTTGTGATGGATTTGAAATTATGAATGTTTTTTGCTTCTTCAAGTGTGAACTTTCAACTGATTTGGAAACGTTGGTGCTCATCACTTTTTATATTCAATTACAATTTTGAATTATTTATGTCCTGACGTGTTCAACTGTGTGCAACGTACTACATATTACAAATACAAAAACTGGTAAACTGAATATTTGAAGATAAAGCCGTCTATCAATTCTATAGCGATATCAAATTTTTTGCATTTGGACTCCAAGTTTTTTGGACAAAATCAATAATTTGATATGCGGAATATATACATACATGGATGACTCAACAATACATATTTTTATCATAAAATGTAGGTATAAAGTATGATATGGTTTTTGTACATTAAATATGCACAAGTGATTCATATGGGTGATTGGATATGTGTGGACAAAGTTTACACACACGTATATCTAACCTGTTTGGTGATATGAAGAGCTTATTTTCAATTCAAGGTTTGCTCCAACTTAAACGTTGTTGACTAATAATAATAATAATTAGACCACCATATGATTATCCCTCGAATAAATGTAACTTTCCATGCATTCAAACTCTGCCGAATTTTGAACGGACTCAAATTAATTTGTTGTTTTTTCTGATTCATCATCATCAACTACAAAATTTGCACCTCTGTGTCTCATGTCATCTCAATCACATAAAAGTTGTAGAATATGTTTTCAATTTTTATTTTTGCGTGATCTCCTCAATGGACAATGTAAATGTAAATGTAAATATTTACGCTCCGATAGGGAAATTTCTGTCAAGGTTTGACGTGTACAGAGAATTGACTGTTTGCATTTTGTATATATATATTACAATAAATACACCCATTTATTCAGTCATTTTTTTATAGCAATAAGTGACCCGATTAAAATTCCAAATAGGTGTGAGTGCTCATCACAGTATGATGTTAAAATAAATAGACAATAAATCTTCTCTTATGGTATACATCACAAATCACAAATGAATTCGTCAAGTCGAATTCTTTCCATATTTATTACTTTTTCCACAGGATGACCACAATTCTATTTTATAACATATATAGAAAAAACGATAAACTTAAGATAATATGTATTTATTTACAATGTCAGATCCTTTCACCAGCAGAAAAGTTGGCTATGAGCTCAAATGGTTGAAAACCATCAACTTTGAAATGCGAAGTATTTAAATGTATTATATATGTATATTTATATTACAATTAGATTACAAACTGAATTATACATAAGATGAATTAAAAATCTTCGACTTGGGAACAAGAAGAAAATCGGGTCCAAATATAGGTCCAATTGATATTTTACAATCCAAATCCCAATTCCACAGTGGCAATTCTCAATTCCCATGTTTTTGTCAGTGATTTTTTATTTTCTCAACGGAGCGGTTGTACAAAATCTGTGTGGATGACGAAGCAAAATTTTCAGCGTGACGACAATGAATTCCCAAAACCAAATTTTTTGTATTTTTATTTTTACCTGGACTGGAAGTGTGATTGTGGTGTTTGGGCTTTTACAGTCGTTATTAAAATGAAATAGTTTTAGAATTTTGAGCCAAATTTTGAAACTCATACGAGTTTTCAGTTTTCAATTTTCAATCCCCATGTTGGGGATTGAATGTTTTTTCCTGAAGCCAGGCCAGAAGAGGAAGAATAATAATAATAATAATTGCAAGTCAAAACACAACGGTATTTATACTGGATGTATACCTACACCATACAGTTTTCGTCTCTCCCACCTACCTATATGCAAACAAAATCAATGGACTCTTTTGTACAAAAATGATTGAGCCGTTAATGAGTTGAGGACAATCAACATTTGAAATAGGAAGTGGACACAAAAATCATTGTAGTTTTTTCCTCTTTCCGTATTTGAATGATTCAGTATTGTTTCTAGAGCGTTGTACAATTATGTAACTGATTAAGAGTTAATTACCTATTTGCTCATCCCCAATGTGTATCGTCTTTTCTACTGTAGAAGTTCTACACCAACTTTTTATCAGTCATCAAGTCTCATTTGTCAAATAAAAACCATTGTGTGACAAATGTTTTGAGCCAATAGTACTTGACGTCAAACGTCAACCCTGTTCAGATTTGAACTTTACACACTACACAAATCGTACTAAAGGACATCGCACGCTTTATATGGGAAATTGGCTTTCTATGGGATTTGGCTCAAAATTGGTAGGGACATAGTCTA
>JAIUND010002049.1:0-26462 GCA_034699125.1 Gisinianus flammeolus | reverse complement strand
ACACACACACACACACACACACACACACACACACACACACACACACACACACACACACACACACACGCATGGTTGGCTGGATAAGAAATTGCAAAATGGTTTGAATGCTTCAGTGGCCAACAAAGTTTTTTTTTTCCTTGTTCAGTTTCCTTTCTCTCAATTGAACGGTATACATCATCACAAATCATTCTTGGCAGTGAATGACTTTCCTCGTGTACAACTTGTCCTAAATCATTTTGCTGCTCCTTCTCTCCTCTCCTCCTCAATACAGACACTGTGCATATGTTTATGGGAATGGCTAGGAAATGACTCGGCATCTTCTTTTTTTACTATATATCCTCATCATTACACGTTACTCATGTGAGGAGACAGACTCTGAAGAGTCTCAGTTATTTGGGAGGAACGCTCATCCCCCCGAGTACTTCATGTCAACAATGAAACCAATTGGTTTTTTTTTAGTTTGCGTTTTTGCATCCTCCATCAAGTCAATTTGTGGAAAGATCAGAATTTTGAGTATGCTGAATATTTTCTGTGTATACATGAGTGATGGGAGGAGGAAATATTAAGTTATGTATAGTATAATAAGAATGAGGAATGCTTTACCACACACACTTTAATTCTATTCCGCAAAAAAAACAAACATGCTATTTTTTCCCCTTGTGCTTGTGCTGGATAATCGCGGAAAAAAAGGAGAAGAGAAGAAGAGACGGGGGGAAAAACAAGGAGTTACGGTGAGAGTCATCATCAGTCAAGTCTTTTCAATCCACCACCATCACTAAGGAAAAAAAAAAAAGTGTGTACCTACATCATCTCAAATCCTTTTTTATGAGGCAGAAATCTTGAACGTGATGCTCGTCAAGTTTTCCCTTTTCCCTCTCCTCTCATGATGAATTACAAACTTGATGATATTTTACAGACGTCTTACATGGGCTTATCCAACCTTGTCTCACAGGTGTTTGTCTATATCAAGTCAGTTCAACATAAAGAATAGAGGAGAAAATTGCCTTTCAAATTGACAGAGAAAATTTCCATTTCAAAGTCAACGTGTCCGCACTTTTTTTCTTTATTGACATTGAAGATTGACGATTAACGATTGACGCTTGAGGATTGAGGATTGAAGGGAAGTTTTCTTTCTACAAAGAAAACGAGGGAAGATTTTGAAGGCGCGATTTTCTCAGATTATTTCCCTCATTATTCTATGCAAAAGAGGGGGACAAGGAAAATTTCTTTTATTATTAATTTTGAGACGGGAAAGAAAGAGAAAAGATGGAAGACTGAGGACAGCACCTCAACACGACAAAACCAATCATAATCTCCAAATTAGGAAATAATCTCTCTTTTGTCCGTCCGTCGATCCCATTCAAATGAGACTAAACAAAGAAAATTTATGTATGGGCTGCCGACGCGACGTCAAAGTCAATTTAAATTTCCATCATCTCTGTCTGTCCTCTGATCCGCTTGTCATACATTTCCACAAGAAATTTCTTTGTTCCATGCCGATTTTCCAACTGGAATCCACACCCAAAAACCAAAACAATTAACCAAACCAACACCGAAATTCAAATCCCAAATAATTTGAGGGATTTCATCGGGCAATTCCGTATTCGAAGCATATAAAAGCAATATTGTCAAAACACACAAGAACCACAAGACACGAGCTCACACACAAACAGAAATGGTACAAATTGTGATTTAATGAATTAAAATATGTAAATAATGAGGAGATTAAACTATTTGTCTGTTCAAAAAGTAGAAAAGAGTGTAAAGAATTGCCATAAAATCCGTCTACATAGCAAAAAACAAAGTCCATACAAATCCGAGCAAATGATGGTGGCGTTCATGCATTTTGACATACGATAAAAATAATCATAGGGAACTTGATAAGTTGAGTGCTGTGAATTACTGCAAGTACAAATACGGATATACTCATGTGACATTGATAAGATAGCTTAGGCAAGAGGATCATCAAGTTGAAAAGTGTTATGTTATATTTCCTTGAGTGTATCATCTACATTTCAGAGAGTGTAGAGAATCCTGTGGATTGTCGAGCATTAAGAATTGTGAATGAATTTTTAGCATATATTATTTTTTGAGCTGGTTATGAATGAGGATATTATTTTGAACATGATGACGAATTTGTTCAAGACTTGACTATGAGGAATTTGTCGTCGTTTCTCTTTCTCAGTCCTCTCTCTCTTCTCTCTCTTTCTCTCTCTTTCTCTCTCTTGCACTCTCACTAAGAGTCTATGAGACACACAGAAAGATGAGTATCTTGAGGCGTAGAAATTTTGTTGGCACGAATCCTCCTCTCATTTAGATTTCTTAAAGTCCCCGAAAGCATTGGACCAAAAAAGTGACTTTTCCTTTCATCAGCTTTCAGTCTATTTGTCTCAAATCTGGACTCCCTTTCCCCTCTAAAAAAAAAATACAAGTACAATATACCAAATATACAGACAAAACAGAGAAATGTAATGATAAAATACAATGTGAGGAAATGCAGATACCGTATAAACTGTTATAGAACCCCACCCTCTTATAGAACCCCATGTCTGCAGAGACTAAATCCTGCGCCCATGTCAACTACATTGTCGTACATATATAATTATAATTCTCACGTTCCCCACTGGGGTTCTATAAGATTTTCCGATACAACCCCTGGGGTTCTATAACAGTATATACGGTACTTCAAAAAAAAATGATGTGGAATTGGGAATATTGGGAACAAGACCTTGAAAATAAAGATGGATGGATGGGATGCGGGGGGGGGGGGGCGAGAGGATGGGGAAAACAACAAATGTGGATGGGAAAAGTCACGCATATGTATTGTATTAAAATTGTGTGTACTCTGTATAAACGAGAGGGGAATATCTGTGCAGTAGTAGTACAGAAACGAGTATCTCGCCAACAAAAACACACACGGTATACACATCCATACACACATTACACACAAATATCTGTACAAGTTGTGGAATGGAATGGAAAAGGAGTGTGTGCCCATTTTGATATTTCTCGAAATCCTCTCCGTCTCTCTCTCTCTCTCTCCATCTCTTTATGTTCAAGTTGAAGTTGAAAATCAAAGGGAACTGATGAGACTGAATGCGGTTGGTTCTGGATTCTAGTTCAAATTGAAAAGACTCAATTGAATTGGGAGAACGAGAGAGAGAGAGAGCGAGAGAGAGAGCAAGAGCAAGAGCGAGTACGAAGAAGCGAGCGAGTTTTGGCTGATAGAATTTTTTTTTTAAAGTCACTAGAGGCCAGAGGCATTCTGGAAACTGTCAAGAATCTATACAGTTAGTCGTCCATTCCCTCTCCAGTCTCCAGTAGAAACAGAAAAAAAGGCATCGACAGTACGACCATGTTTTTTCAATGGTAAAAGAAAAAACATTGTCCCCTCTGGGGTTTCTCTCTCTCTCTCTCTCTCTCTCTCTCTCTCTCTCTCTCTCTCTCCTCTAGTTCTCTCTTTCTCTCTCTCTTTTAAAAAAAAAAATTCCGCTCAAGACAACCATTCATATCCACAGGGGTTTTTTACATAATTCTTGGATTTTCTCGGATCTTGGACATTCATGTCATTCACGAATTACTTACTTGTACATGATTTTCTCCGTTTACCCGTTTACCGTTTTGTCATGTACGAGTATTCTTGACAAGAAAAAAGAAGAGTATGGACTAGATCCATCAATGTTTTATTCAATATTCACATGTACTCTGACTCTGAGACTCTAAAGATATAAAACTATCAAGTAGGCACGTTAGATTTTAAAATGGAATTGTCGTTCTTCTCCTTCTTCCTGTCCGTATCGCTGTTGCTGTTGCTATTGCTGGTGGTGGTTCATCAACGAGTTGCAGTCTTTTAGATGCGCCCAGGAGCAATCGTTTGGGTAATAGTGTAAAGTGAATTTAGTCTGGGAAATGTCATACAACTATGTGAGAGAGAGAGAGAGAGAGGAGAGCGAGGCCTTTACGTACGCACATGCACGCACATGTGAGTCTTGAGAATGGAAACGTGCGTCAAGGGAAAGTTAGAAGTAGGACTTGACGTCACTCTTCCTAGTTTTTCCTCTCTCTTTCGCTCTCTATATTTTGACTGGGTTGAAACGAGCGCCAGCGCCCAAACTAGCGGCAGCAGGAAAATATAATAGGGAAAAGGAGCTCTCTACAATGTCACCACGAGAAGAAGAACCGCTGCATCACCCATTTCCTTCATCATATTTGTCCTTCGTCCTAGTCCAATTCTCTCAGCCATCCCCCGTCTCTCCTGACTACCACCAACTCGTTACACTCTCGCTGTCGCTCTCTCTCCATCTCCTTCCCTCCTTTTCCCAATCTTCTCAGTTGAAATCAGTTGAAACTCAGGATGAGACCAGGACATTTCCTAACCATCTACATTTAATTCACTAATTATCCCTTCCTCCGTATATAAATAAAGTTTTTTTTGCAATATTCCTCCATGGTAGTATTTATCTGCATATTTCCTCAATAACAACAACAACAGCAACAGCATCTCTGCATGTCCTGCTCAGTGTCTGCAAAAAATGTAAATGGAAATGACAGAAGGGATACGAAGGGATAATGGGGAAAGCACCAGCTGCATGGGCTCGATTCTCAATGTTATGTACAGACTATACAGACTTTTCTTTTAGATAGAATCCTGCTCCTACTACTCCAACTCCAGCTCCAACTCCTATTACAGCCACTTCCACTGCTTTGGCCTGGCAGTTTTCTCTCTCTCTCTCTCTCTCTCTCTCTTGCTGGTTCCTTGGTAGGCCCCATCGCGGCCCAGTTTGAGCTTCCAGTTCAACAAGGTATCGATTTATGCTTGGCTTCTCGTTCCGCACACTCGTGCAAACTAACTTTCTCTCTCTCTCCCTTTCGCTCGCTTTCCAGACACACACACACCAACTCTCCGGAATTGCACGGGGAACTTGAACGCTGATGCTGGTTGCATTGGAACAGCCACAAGCACAGAGAGCGTCGCTTCCTTCCATTTCTTTCCAGGCTCATCTCATCTCTCCGAGGAAAGCACAAACTCTGGATTCTCGATGTTGGATGCTTGCTGGATTTTGGATTGTGGAAGGGAGCAGGAGCACTAAGACCACACTCGTAGAACCAGCCTTAGCTTCTGTAGGAAGAGGAGAGAAAGGGAGCGAGAGAGAGGGAGAGAGAGAGAGAGAGAAAGAGAGAAAGTCCTCTCTATATGCATCAAATTCACACGCTCGCCCTATACCGTTGATCTTTGGGAAAGCTAGGAAATTTGTATACATTCTTTGGATTTAGTTGTAGGGAAAAGGGAAAGGAAGAGAGAATTGGGCTCAACATTGTAGAAACTATGAGAGAACATTTGATGGGAACTAACTGCCATAGCTCACTTTGTCTATGTGTGTGTGGAATGGTATGGAATGGAATGGAGAATGGAGAATGGTATACGAGTGTAAATGCATTTAGTCCTTTTCCAGCTTCTCAACGAGCCTCTCTTCAGTTTTTCTCTTACTCGTTCACTCGCTCGCTTCCTCCACTCGCCGGTGACCATAAGCATAAGCTAAAATTATATAGAGGGAAAAGTTTTTTTTTGTTGGGCTCAGGTGCATATAGACAAAAAAAACAGACGGAGAAAGAGTACGGATATAAGTGTATGTGTGTGTGTGTAACCGTGTATGTATCTGTGTATGAGCGAGGACGGATGGGAGAAAGAGAGAGAAAGGGAAAGAGGGAAAGAAAGAGACAGAGAGAAAAGAGAAGAAGTTATATTTCCCGGCGCATACAGAAACCTTTTCCTATACACAGACAGACAGACAGACACACACACAAACACACACACACACACAAACACACACACACACACAAGTTGAATTTTCCGTAGCACTAGCCCACGATACTTTCTCTCACATTGAACATTCCAAGTTGACTACTTGAGCGAGGCAGACGACCAACTGACGACCTCGCCACTTTCACTTCCTCCCTCAGTCTTTTTCTCTGTGTGTGTCTCTCTCTCTCTCCGTCTTTCTCTATCTGTCTGTCCGTCTCTCTCTCTCTCTCTCTATCTTTATGTGTATTTTTCCAAACTGAAATTCAGTGTGTGTACATTTGAAATACATGTGAAAGTACATAAACAAATACACACAAATTTGGTTTGTATTAGTATAAAAAAAAACGTATACTGCCAAAAAAAGGAAAAGGAAAAGGGACACTTGACAAGTATCACCCAAATATATAAAATAAATACACCGAGAGTCAGAGGAACCCATTATTGAGTACTCGAGAGGAAAGCATTGAATATTTCTTGAAACAAAAGTGTATTTCCCTCTCCACATTTTCATTTTCATTGACAGCAGTCCCAAGTCTCCATTTGATTAAAAAAACGTGGGGGGACAACTGAACATTTTACGAGCCAAATAAAAGAATAAACATTTGATACAGTTGAGTTCAAACCGGTTTTTTTTAACTCTAAAAGGATTTTCCCAAGTATAATGAGGAAATATTCTTGATAAAAGTGAAAGTGATTATATAGAAAATAGGAATAAAAAAAAGGGGGAAATATATAGGTTTTAATTGTGACATCGATTGGAGCTCGGTTTGTTGTGGTTTCTCCTGCTGTTTGTTATTATTATTATTATTATTATTATTAGTGGAGGTTCGTGACAGTTTGGGAAATCAGAAAAAAGAGAGGAAAAGAGAGAACCATGTGGTTGAGGACAGTGCGTAATAGTAATAATAAACTGTATTGTATTGGCTGGGGTCTTCAAGTCCAGCAATGATAATTGCATAAGATTACGGGGCGAGTGCGGCTTTCGACTAACTTGAACCACAAACTGTCAGTTGGAAGGAAGGAAATGCTTTCATTTTATGGGCCGTGATTATCAGTGAGCTCTTTCCCTCGTCGAGTATTCATGAGACGTGTGAGTATCCGGTTGAAGGAAATAATATACGATATATACATCTATACACATACTCTTCCCTGCCCCGTCTCTCTCTGTTTCTACATATATATATATATATCGTATATAAACATAAACAGAAGCCCAGTAAACTGGTCATTTTGACAAGAGAAAAAACATCTATAACATATAATTTACCTCTACTTTTAAGTACACGGTATTTCCTTGTGCCCTGTGTGTGTGTGTAAACGTGCTACGGCATAAAAAAATATTGAGTACTTTCTCCATCTCTTCCAATCACGTGGTCCTCTCATCGCTCCACGTACAACGTACATCAACATTGACAAAAAATAAATACAATATCAGTCATAATTCATATACTCGGCTGTGTGTGTGTGTGTTTGTGGACTGTGGATACACAAATACTCAAATCATAATGAATTGGACGGGTGAAATGAAGGAAAGGACGACAAACTATTCCAGTTGAATTTCTCTGAGTTTTCTTTCTTGAGTTTTTTGGTCGTGTTTCCTGTGTGTGTAGCCGTGTTCTAAACGCAGAATCCCCTTCATTCAAAACACTCGTTCGTTGATCCACAAATTTTAGATTTTCCTCAGAACAAACTAGTGAAAATTGTTGTAGGCTGAAAAGAGAAAATAAATAAAGAGACATTTTCTTCATCCAAAGTTTTTTTTCTTCCCCTCTTTCTCTTGATCAGACAAGACAAGACAGAACAAGTAGGAAAGAAAAAAGAGACGAAGAAGACGAAAAAAAAAATCAAATTCAAAATTGGAGAGCAAGACAAACCCTCACACACATGAACACACAAAGACACTCACTTTGAACAGAACGGAACAGATTTCCGCTCAAGGCTTTCATGGTGATTTTCTCTCTTGGTATTCTTTGTCAGTCTCGTTACAATTTTCTCAAAGTCTCTTCGTCGTTTTCTTCATCTTATTGGGACGGCAAGTTCTTTGAAGTCCTGTCATTGTCGTGTTCGTTGTCATCCTCAACTTCTTTGTGAACTTCTCTCAAGAAAAAAGAAAAAATATCCAACACACACTCACAACCATATACTTACACACTCACACTCACACTTACACGCACACACACACACACACACAACAAAACTCATTTCAACTCTGAGAGAGAGTCCCCCAGTTTAACCTCAACCCAGTCATATTTTTTGGCTACAATACACAATCCACAAATACAAACAAACAAAAATCAATTCATTCCACGTAAATTATATATTTACATTCGATTCGATTCTCGAGCATTGTCAAGAGTTTATCACACACAAACATTGTGACAAAAATAAAATGACAATAGCAGCAAAATAACTTTACATTTACATTTGATTTATATTATTTTGTTCACAGTAGTTGTTCGCCTATATTTCAGTGCTTGTACAATTGAGACGACTTGTGTGTGCCAAATCCTCAAAGCAACGAAGAAGAAGAAGTAGAAGAAGAAAGAACTCCCGTTATCGTCAAAAAGCAAATACAAGAGTTCAATATCAATTGAAGACAGGGTTTTCTGTATATAAATAAATATATATATATATTTATTATTTTTTTGGTGGGGGAGAAGAGAACGACTGTGTGTATGCATAAAATATGCATGTGAGTCGGAAAGGAGAGAAATGAGAATATCCGTATGAGATCGATCAAGACATAAACTTATTTTTTCATGCGATCAATTCATGTATAAATAATTGAAATTCTTTTTCCTCGGAGGACGACTCGTTCACCACCAGTTCAGTCCAGTCCAGTCCAATCCAGTCCAATCCATTGGTAATGGAGAGATATTCAAAGCCCTCACGTATTGGTCATATTGATAGTTGATGGTGCGTATTATTATCATTATTATGTGTTTGTGTACAGTGGCGTACACAGCAACCTGTAATCAAAAGGTTTGACTAGACTACCAAAGCAGGAGCAGCAGAAGCAGTAGCAGCTGACAATGAGTTACTGAATCAGACTCCAAATCCAAATTGTATGAAAAGAAATAATCGACAGGAGCTCAGGAACACCACCACAACACTTACTCAACTACTCCGTTGTATCGTATGAAGAAATATGTATAGCCAAAAAAATATACAGAGTATATCTTGATAAAGGAAGGAGCTGAAAGCCAAACAAACAAACAAGCCACAAGTTGTACCTTCTTCTACATACACATACAATAATACACATGTAGGCTCATTCCGAATTTCGCAATAGTGAAGAATATCTATATCTACAGATATAGACAGATATTAATATAACCATATACATATATACATATACCTATGCTCTCAGTTCTCCGTTCTATTCGCCAGTTTATTATACCTACAATATACTAACTACATAATAATATCTATAGATATTCAACTCGACTCCATGTGTTCTCTAAAAATAATAATATTTCAATAGGGGCATCATGATAATCTCATGTGGTCAGCTTGTGCAGCTCTCTCACTCTCATCATCAACACCAACTCTAGTACAAAACAAAATCTACGAACATGAATGGAACTCGAAGGAATTAGAAGAGAGAGAATTCTCAATCTCAAATAATATTGCAACAGTTGACAACGACAAGGGAAAAACATCAAACTTTTCTCACGCTCTCTCTCTACTTCCAATCCCAAGCATTGTTGACTCAGCATCGTCCACATCCACACACAAAGAAGAAGAAGAAGAAAAATAAACCATTTCCCCCGAATTCACACGACTGTTGGACGGAAATAACCCGCAGACTCCCGGGATTTCAACAGAATCCGGATTTCTCCTGGACACCACAAAACAAAAGAAAGAAAACAAATGTATATGGGCTCGTTTACTCTGTGATCTAAAATTCAAAAAAAAATATTTCTCTCTCTCTCTCTCTCTCTCTCGCTCGCTCTACTTAAATTTCAAATACAGCGAATACCGATACTTTTGTATGTACAACATGAAAAATGTCCTCAAATCAACTCGAGCTATTTTAATTTCTGGTGCTTTTTAATTAAAACAAAAAAAGGGGGAACTGATCACTCTCTTCTACGCACACGACAAACACATACACAAACACAAACGTACCTACTCGACTATCAACCATCAACTCCCGTTGCAAAATATGCAAATATCTATATATACTGGAAACTTTGAGTATAGTCAACGAAATTGAACATTGACGTAAAATATTCCAAAATTTCACCTTTCTCACCCACTCACTCACTGTTTCACTTTGATAGAGTTTAAAAATTCCTCTCTCTATTTCTTTCTCTCTCTCTCATGCTCTACTTTTGTCTAATACACAAAAACACGAACAAGTATAAATTCATAAAGAATTCAAATACATAATGCCAAGGAAATCCTCACCATACATTCTACTACTGATATTCAATTCATTTGATATTTGATGTGTCCATTTGTATTACTAACTACTCGTACGATAAGTCTCACTGAATAACTATATCAAATATCACAATCAAAATTCAACACATTTCATCGAAAATAATATAATACTAACGTGTGTTGAGGATCCAAAGTGCTCATTTATAACTACACACGAGAATACACATCAATTTTGTTAAACACACACGAGGAAATTAATATACGATATATAAATATACTTGAGGAAATCCATGGTGATACCATTTGGCTGTTCTCATCTCCATCGTCGTCCGTCTTCTCCGTCTACATTCACGTCGGCTAGTTTGTGCTGTGAGAAGGAAAAAAGTTGGGAAAAGAGAGACTCCTCTACATCTGTTCTTTCTATTTATATATATAAATAAATATATATATTTCTGTCTCTCATTATCACGTGTTTAACGCGGGTCTGACCGACGACTAATAATTAATATTAATGAGGATGACAACTCCAACTGATGACGGCCGAAGGCATTCCCAGGTACCCAATCAAAACACTTCTTTCTTTACATTACCTTCTTACTTGATGAAAATTAATTATAGACTTACAAATAATTACACTAATTGTAAGATAAATGTACGAGTTCTTTGTACAGAAATCCTAAAGCTTTCATTTATTTTCTATAATTATTATTATTATTGTATGACGTATGTCATTACGTACAAAAAATAGTATGGACATATATTTATATATTTATTACCCTCCGTTTACATTTTACATAAGTACGTAGACAAATGTTGGGTTGGCTTGGCTCTCATTATATCCATTAAAAGAAATCGATTCATCCAAAAGAAATATTACAGCTATAGACATGTAATGACCATTTTTTGGGTGGTGTTTTGTTTAGGATTTTCTAGTTTTTTTTTTTTTGGTTTATTGGGCATGTGGATAAAGTTATAGAAATCCAAGTGTGATGTTTCGTTTGGATGTAGGTGATGTGATGTGGTGGGATTAGGATTTAGTTGACGTGGGAGAAAGGAGTGAAAGCGTGTGTGACGAGACAAGACAAGAGAATAGCAGGGATTTCACTCTAAAAGTGTCGTTGAGGAAAGTCAGGAAATATTTGTGTGTGTGCAGTGTGCACCCTTTGCTGTCTGGCTTTTGATTTGACTCTTACCTACATATGGCTTCAGTTTCGGCTTCAACTTCAGCTTCAGATTCGGCTTCAGTGGTACACGATACAATTACGGACGGTATTTTGACCTCAACCTGTCACTCGAGTGAGTCTGTTGTCCATTGTGAATTTTGTGAATTGGGCACGAGAGCACAATCAACTGGGATTCCCCATAATATTGTGCCATACTGTTCAGACGATTTCTCTCGTCTCGTGGAAATAAATAGTTATACGTTTCAGTATGCTACATACGATATATGCCATACTGATATTCGGATATTCGGATATTAAGTATATGTATTTGCATTCATGATAGAATGCATGTGGAATCACTTCTTCACTTCTTCTTGCACGCCTTACTCCACACACATGGACTTTCCAATCTGAAAGATGGTGGGGAATTTTCTGTATTCAAATGAGACAGGAACAAAGAGACAAGTTTCCCATTCCAGATTCCATATGTTCACTCCCTATTCTCTCCTCTCTGGCCTACATTTTCCCTTCTCTTCCTCCTCCTCCTCCTCCTCCTCCTCCTCCTCCTCCTCCCCCCCTCTCTCTCCTTCTCTCTTTCGCACTTTCTCTTTCCTTCTCGCTCTCATTTCGATTTTGATTTGGGTTTTGTGAAATGTCTAGTACCAGCCAACCATTCTCCCGAACCACAGCCACAAATTCATACTGGATGAATCCAGTCGTCATTGATAATTCATTTGAAATTGTTTAGTCATTAAAAAATAATTTGAAAATCTCTGCTTTTTCTATACACATATATCTATATGAAATACAGTGGACTCTGCGCATGGGAATTCAGGATTCTATTCTCTCACTTTCTCTTTTTCTCTCTCTCCTCTTCTCTCAACTCAACTCCCTATGATTCCCCGTCACTATAAATTATTGCATTTATTCCCTGTTTGCTGTGCGCGCATACCTCCACATGCAATGAAATGGACTCAACAGAAAATTGAGGAGGGATTTTAACCGGTTTTCATTAAAAATAATATCTACTCGAGAGAATCTCTATAAGTATATCATTTTAGTTTTCAAGTATCGTCATCATCAAATCTTGGATATGAATTTCAACTCAAAACTATATGTACGTAAAATCTGCCATTTCGCAAGTACGAAAAATACCTTTGACATTTAATTGAATTAGTACAACATTCAAGTACATGCTTTATGCTCTCATTTCATCTCCAGAAATCTCCGGAAATGTCCACACATTTACATAAATTACAGTGATTTCATTTTGCCCCGTTCTTGGTTTCTATTCTTAGCTTAGTTCCCTCATTTTTAATGGAATCTGACACGGACTCAAGAAGTGCTATGTGTCAACATTAAAATGCAAGTTTTGGCCATTTTTATTTTTGGATTATGACAGAGCAAACCTTGACTAGGTATTTTCTCCTCAATGTAATTAGTTTTTAATTGGAGCTAATTTCCGTGCAAACGTGCATAAATAATGTCTGTACATCGATATTCCTTCTTGTACAGATATATATTTATATTTGCTACGTATTAGTATTTTGTGGTGTGTCAACTCGCTCGCTTGCTTGTGTACTCCCATCGTGTGTACTGTCCATGTACATGTATGTGTGTCCACAAAATATGTATGAATAGTGTAATAATAAAAAGCTGGATATTATTAGAGCTCCATCATATTTCCCGTATGGCTTCTCCTCCTCTTCACTTCAACCCTCACAAACAAACAAAGGAGAGAGAGAAGAAACCCAAAAAAATATTTTATTTATTCTATCACACTCATATTATGTATATATGTAGCTCCAGTTCTAGTCCAATGTAGAACTCCATCCATCGTCCATCGTCCACCGTCAACCATCAACCATCCGCCGATAAACAGAAGCCAAAATGTACACACAAGCACACACTACTATTTCATAAATTATTTAATTCCCCTACATTTGTCACTAACGTATATCCCACATTTGTTTTTACCGACTCCTTTCACTCCTTACCTTTCATTCCATACATCATCCAATATCCATATAATTTCGTACATGTGAACTATATTATCATCGTCATCATTCCATTCCATTCCATTGTCCGATATGTACATTGTTTTTTTTTGTTTGAAGAGAGTTCTATGAATTTTGGGAGGGGAGGAGATGGAGCGTGCAAGTGTATTTAAATCAGTCATTCGTAAGGAAATGAAATACTGACGAGACATACAGATACATACGATTCGTACCTATATGAATGTCCATGGATTTCTACCCTGTCCGGAACGAGGAAAAATGTGTTACGAGTGATAGGAAAGAGAAGCATGACAAGGATGAATTATCCCTCGTCAATATTGAGCGTCACGTGGTCGAATATTTGTATTTAGTATTTACATAATTTATATTGGAGAGAAAGAGAAAGAGAGGGAGAGAGAGAGAGAAAGGGGTAGAGGGAGAGAAAGTTTATTGAATTAAGTAGGTGGACGACTGTGGACTTTTATGGACGTGGGATCTGTAGTGCATGTGGAAATGTGAATATGAAGAATTGTTGGTGGTCGATGAGTAAATGTGGAGGCATGTACTGTGCAGATATCAGTGGGTGGATGGATGTATGGATGGTGGATGATGGTACTGGTTCTGGTGTTGGTGGTATGGGAGTGGGAAAATGGACGTCCTTTGTCCTCTTTAGGTTTCATTTCAACGTAATTGTTTTTACACTGAATTTCTCCTGCCAACCAACCAACCGACCAACCAACGAACCATCCAGCCTGCCAATGCTTTACACGCTTTCCCGAACAGAAATAGACTAAAGGCTTATCGTTAGCTCCTTGGTCTCACTAAATGTCTCTTTCTCTGTTTCAGCATGAACAAAATCTCATACGGTAGAATTACGCAGGAGGAGAGATAGAGAGAGAGAGAGAGAGAGAAAACTCTCTAGTACTTTGTAGTTGAGCGACACAATGTGTGTAGAATACATTTTCTCTTCAACCCACATGCAGACTGAGATAGAAATATATATATGTAGAGAGAAAGAGAGTGAGTGAGACAAGTGAAAGGAAAATGCAATGAACACTCCGACTCAGGCTTCAATTCAAAGACTCCAAATGTAACAGTAACCGTAACTAAAATTCTCATGAAGAGAGAGAGAGAGAGAGAAAGAAAGCAAGTGAATATTTACACATAACAAGATTTCTCTCTCTCTCTGTGTCTATCTATCTGCCATTACAAGCGAGTAAAATCAATGAAAAAGCCGCATAAACGACACATACACACATAACTATGTAACTTCCATCCTCATCCGAAACTCTGTGTCTCGTTTAAACCTCGTAAAAACAAATAAAATTCCCCCAAGCTTTTTTAAAATTACCTTGCCCATCGTTTCGTTCTCGCTTGCAACAAAATTTCCCTTTTATCTGATTAAATAGCCACTTGAGCCGTTATCACAGTTGCACAGCTTGACACATATCTTCCATCCCTCTTTCTTTCTTCTTCTTCATTATCCCCACTAACAAAAATCCATCTTCAAAAAATTATTTCTTCATCTTCATTCCCAACCTTCTTTTTGTCTAGTACGCACATCACAACACTTGAAATTAACTCTGTTTTGGTATTCAGAATTACTCAATAGAAATTAAAATAGGGGGGCACAGGATACGAATGTCATCTTTAAAATTTTAACCTAATTCCAGATCATTTACAATTTTCTTCTCAACTTTCAGCTAAAAGATGAGGTGATTTTGCAATAGGAGAAAATTGTGAAAGAAAGAAAAGTGTGTACATAGTACATACATACATGTGGACATGGAAAAAAATCTCGGGGATGTTCATTTGGTTGGTTTATGGGGGAGACGACGAGAGCAAAGAGGAATAAGGAGGAGAAGAATAAAGGTCTTTGGAAATAGTTACGTGACGTGTGCGTGTACAATGGAGGAAATGGGTGAGAGAGAGAGAAAGAGAGAGAAGAAGGACAAGGCGTGAAATAAGTGAGTGTGAGACAGGTTGCTTTTCGAGAGCCTTGTTACATTTTCAAGTTGGATTCGCGCAGGTTGCATCTCTCCAGCCCAAGTAGTCAAAGCCTCAAACTTTTCACCGTTTTCAAAATATCCAATACTAAACTCAAACTTGTTCTAGTTACTCGTTGTCTTTCTCTTTCTCTCTTTCTCTCTCCCCACTCTCGCTCTTTCCCTGTCTCGTCCTCTCCTCGTCTTCTACTTGTATTTTAGTGTGTGGAGGAGCGTGAGAAGATCCAGCGGCATTTGATATACTCTCATTTTGGTTTTCTTTTTCTTGACGTCTATCACCAAGAGTCTCATCCATACACAACCAGCCTCATTTCTCTCCTTTCCTCTTTGTTCATTCGAGAAAAAACCTTAGCCGTACATGAAAAGCTATAGACACACACCACACATACCATACAGATATATATGTACACAGGCACACACTGTGTCTCCCTATACATCGTACAGGGAGACGTAAAAACATAATCCTGGACTTTTTTGTATGTAGTTGTAGGTCGTAGTCGGAGGATTTATTTGACTATACACGACGACGGGTTTTGCGCTTTCAAGTTAAAATAGAAATAGAGAGAGAGAGTGAGAGAGAGAGAAGAAGAAGAAGAGAAAGAGTGAGGCAGGCTCTAGTTTTCTCTTTTTTCTCTACAGTTTCCAGTCTCTCTCTGTCTCTTCAGCTTTCTAACTGCTGTGGTGGTAGTGAGACTGCCTGCCTGCCTGCCTATCTCTCCCAGCTACTCCTACTTTGTTACTGCAATTCAGCTGGATTCTCCCAAGTTGCTCGAAATGTGTGTAGTGGGTTGAGTGAGAGAAAGAGAAAGGACTTTCCACTCCCTTTCTCTCTCTTTTTCTCTCTCTCTCTCTCTGTTCATTGTGAATGTTGGGATGAGGACGGAGGAGCCTCCATGGGTTTTGGTGTTTGCGTTTGCACATTGGATGAGATAAGGCGAGTGTCTGTGTGAGTGTGTGTGTCTGTATGTATGTATGTGGTAGGCATCCATCCATTCACTATTCACAGTCACGGTTGTTCCCGTCCCTACTCAATGAATCTTTCGAGGAGGAGAAGAGGATTACACTACAACGATGAGCATTCGACTCTGACTCTCTCTCTCTCTCTCTCCCCAACTTACACATAATTTTTTCTCCTTCATCCACTTTTGAGCTCAAGGCTACACACATATTATACTTATGTACACACGGACAAAAAACATAAAATGTATTATTCAATGGATGGGAAATGGTGAAAATGGTTAATAGGGAATGTAAAAGCTCAAGTTTCTCAATCTTCCCTCAATTGTCAAATTAATAAGGGACATCAAAAATCACTTCAACTCACTCACTCACTCACTCTCTCTCTCTGACTTTGACTTGATACTCTTTGTGGTATAGGATAAAGCTATTGGGTAAACAAGACCACGATGGAAAGGAACGACAATGACAAGGAGGAGCTCAATATTTTAATTCATTCATTCTATGAATTTCAAAATTCCTCTTCTCAAGTCCATAGTAAACGTTGCTCGTTTTGGTTGGGATTGAAGGCAGGCAGTCGTCGTCCTCGTCTTTATCTTTTAATTATAAATAGCACATCGTCTTTTAAATTTTTAATTTCCCTCGGAGATTTGTAAGAGGATGAAGATTACTTTGGTTTCTCCAACCACCACAGTCATCGTCATCGTCATCGTCATTGTCCTCACTACTTCACTACTTCACCACTTCACCGCTCTCATATTAACTTTTCTCTGGGAACATTTTCCACAAAAAAATCCTTCTCCATGTGTAGAGTGGGGAAATTGCTTTTTATAGAGAAAAAAAGAGGGAGACGGAAGGTAGGGACATGTACAGATAAATAGACACATACAGCATAAATTAAATTGTCACAGGCTAAACCGTGCACGCTCCAATTACATAATCTGACTGGAATTGGGTTTTCCTCACCATTTTCTCATCTTATCATTGCATTTGATTTGCAGCCGACTTTATGTGTCACAAGAGAAAAAGCAACGAGAGAGAGAGAAGAGAATGTGTGCGTGTGTGTGTGTAAATGCAGAACAGCTGGAGCTGGAGTTGAAGTTTAGACTTTAGAGCGCATACACATATACGTACACACATAAGTATACTGACGTCTTACACACATATCATTTCAAACCTCACGAATAAATCTAGCAGAGATCCGGAATTTATTTACGACACTCCTTTTCTTCTTCTTCTTCTCCATGTTCTCGCTTCGTCCCATTTCTTTCCTTCTGCTTTTTCTCACTTGCCTTTCTCCTCGACACAGACTTTTCAGTTTTAGTTTTACTTTTACTTTCCTGCTCCTGCATTTTCCGGAATTGCAATGGTGGTTAAATGGGAAATGGCGAGCCATCGTCGATTCAACATTCAACCGTAATTTCCACATTTCCACATTTATAAATCTCTCCAAGAAACTTTTCTTTTCATTTTCTCTCTCGATCTTTCTCTCGGCTTTTTCTCAACGCGTCTGTTTCATTTAAACTCGTTCAGTTTGTAACTCTCATTTGACGGCTCAACAGGTCATTAAAGTTTTATTAGCTCTCCAGCATTTTGCATCTCTCATGTGACATGAGGAGGGAAATGGAAGTCTCTTAGGATTTCATTTTCATGACGTCGATTCATTTCCATTTCACTTTTCTCTCCTGTGAACACAACTAACACATACGACATGATACGATACGACTCACAACTTGAATTCCCTTTGGAATTTCAAATGCCTTCAAGCCTGTTTCCCCCCCATTTTCTCTCCTTTCCATTCATTTCCAGTGCTTTCAAAAATTAATTCCCTCATTTGAGTCTCATGGTGAGCTCATAATAATTGTTGTCACAATCACGCTGCAATTTTTAATTGCAAACCATTACTTTTTGACAACAAATGTTCAAATTTCAGCTGTATGTATGTGAAAACCAAAAACAAGATTTGCCAACGGTCTCGTTTGTATCTGTTTTCTACTGTGACTGTGAGCTGCCTTGCCTTGCAAAAACTTTGAGGATGTGAATATAAAATAAAACGATACACATTTGAGAGAGTCTTTCCCCTCTCATCCTCACCATTGCAATAACGATTAATATAAAATTTGATGCAAGTCATAAGGCAGAGTTGTTGAATGTTTGGAGTTTGTCTAAGATATCTACAGTATATATCCGCTCACTTGAGCTTTTTACTCTTCATTTCAAACTTTATCAGGAGGAAAACACATAGACTTTTCGGCTTTCGCTAAATTGTCTTGAGACTCGACTTTGAGATTCCTTCAAAGTTGAAACGAGGACTAGAAGTGACTGGTACATTTTAATTTTGGTTTTTGAATTGAAATTTGAAAATGGGATAGGAATTTGAGCTTGGTGCTTCATTAAATATGTAGAAAGGGAGAGGGAGAGTGAGAGAGAAAGAGAGAGAGATAGGAGAGAGAGAGAACCTCGAAACCCCGTGTGGGAAAAGGTATCGTTTGTGTGTTTCCACTGCACTGTAGAATGGCGTATGAGAAGAGGGAAAGACATTTCATAAATAAAGTTCATGGCTCTAATTGAAACAAATACGGAGCTTAAGTAGACTTAGAAATAGGACGCACAGCAAAATTGAAATTTATTACCACCCTCCTCAATGTGTGTGTGTGTACATATTACTACATATACAGATACTGTATGTGTGTGTGAAAGAAAGAACGAAGGGATGAGGATGAGAGAATGAGGATACGATGCGGAGGGAAAGAGCCATCAAATCTCTCTCTCTCTCTCTCTCTCTCTCTTTCTCTTTCTCGGTGTCTTCCTGGAACATGGCAAATGGAAACAAGGAACGACACATGATATTAAATAGCGTTTATTCTCTATGACGGCAATATTCTTTTACATATCTAGTCCACGTCGGTAGTCGTTATAATATCTGTATGTACTTACTAGCATCAAAAAAGACACCAACTCAACGAGCGTTCGTTCGTTCCATTTTTGAGATGGAACGACATTCGCATATTGAAAATCTAATGGGAAACCTGCATACGTCATTCGTTTCAGGAGAAAACAGAGTCCTTGCTTCACTTTCACTTCCCGGTAGACAGTAGACAGTAAACAGAAGACAGTAGAAGGAGAGCAAATGGATATTTCTCCAGGCGAAGGTCCTTCAAAATTTATCAAATATCAAACGTTCATATAGAAAGAGTTACAATGATATCTGGTGCGGATATATCTGTATCGTATCTGTATAGCAGTTCCTAGATTTGTAGACATTTCCTCTAATTTTACGTATGAATCGTATATACAGATACTCAAGTAGAAACCCACGCGGCAGTTCAATTCGGGAAGATGGCCATCCTTATCAAAGAGATTGGGAATAGTATGTAGACAGAAAACAAATGGAGGGACAACACATGAGCGAGGAAGCGTAGACCGGAGCATACATAATTCCAGTCAAAGAAATGAACTTGACGACAATCACAATGACAAAGACAAAGACAAAGACAACAAAACAAGGAAGGCAATGAGATGTTCGGTTGTGCGAGTGTTTGTGATCTGTAAAATGGGGAAAGGTAAATGAAGGAAGTGAAAAGGCGTGGACTCTATTTTTAGTTTGGATTATCCCAGCCTGTCCTTTTTATTGCAAGGTCTTGTCCTAAATTTAGAGAAGAGCGCATGATGCTGCCTTCCCTCAAATAATACATCTCTCGCTACTACTACTACTCATTATCATTGCAGGCAGAAGGAAAGGAAAGGCAAAGGCAAAGGCAGATGTGGAGGTAGAGGTATTAGAGAGAGAGAGAGAGAGCGAGAGAGAGCGAGCGAGAGAGAGACCCAGTAGAATAAATATATATATCGGCTACCCAAAATACACGGACAGATGCAACAAATACTCTAAACTGAGACCTGCCTTACTGATATGTGTACCTATGTGTACAGCGTGCAAGGGAATGTCAGTGGCTGGCTGTGGCTCTGACTGTGACTGTGACTGTAGCTCTAGCTGGCATCGCCATATATATTAGATGAATAGGAATATGAATGCGTGAGGAAATATTAGACAGCTTTCCCACATGTTCCTTCTCCTCTATGATATGTTATACAGAGGGTGGCTCCTCTATATAAAACCGATTTTGAATGGGCTCTACCGTCAATACTACTCAACGCACAATGACAAAAGTTTATAGAACCAAATTAAAATTTGGTCGATGTGGATCACATTTAAAAAACATTTAGTCACATTGTGACATTCCAAGGTCAAGATATTTAATTTTGAAGCAAATCGGTTAAAATAAAAGTTTCCACGGGTATTTTCCACCCGCCATGGCAAAAGAAACGGGCGAAATGACAAAAATCATGTCACTCATACTCGGGTGACATGTTTTTTAGTAATTTGTAAAGTATCAAGCCTCTCATCGAAAGTTAAAGTTAAAAAAGACGCAATTTACGATTAGGGCAATGATGCGTTTTGGGCGTCGTTGCATCTTTTTTACATCCCTCCATGTAAACCAATGGGAGATGGCAATTCAAAAATGTTTGACAGTAAATTTTCGTTATTTTTTCACTGTGGGCAAACGGGTTAAAATTTTAATATATTCTTTTTTTTTATAAATCACATCTTCATGACAGTAAAAAGGAACCCTAATAGGAAATTCTTGTTTTTTTCATTTTAATTGACTTTAAATTCAATGTTTCAAAAACTCGAATTTTCGAAAAAAAACAGTGTTTTTGGAAACTTTCAAAACGGCCGAGTTTTTTCAAAATTAAATATCTTGACCTTGGAATATCACAATATGACCAATTGTGTTTTTTTAAAATGTTATCTACATCGACCAAATTTTAATTTGGTTCTACTTTTGGGATTGTGTGCTAAGTAGTATTGCCGGTACAGCCCATTCAAAATGGGTTTTATATAGAGGAGCCACTCTCAGTACGTTCTACGTACGCCACACTATGTGATTCTAAGCTAGTTTTAGTAAAGTAAAAGTTACTCTTCCGCTCAAGAATTTTCCTTTGCTTTTTGCTTTCTCTTTCCTTTCCTTTTCTTTCTCTATACTTTTCCTTCCACTTCCACTCACGATCCACCATGGTCGATCTCGACTGCTCATTTTTAACCTTTACTTTTGACTTGAACGTGGAGTATAAAGTGTAGACTAGAGACTGTACAGTTTCATAATCCGTAGAGTATTTGAAGAAGAGAACGAAAGAGAACAGGGGGAGAGAGAAAGAGAAAGTCGAGTCAAAATGGTTCAAGTATATCAGTTTTTATGGATTTCGACTAGGTATATGGATGGATTGTATGCAAGTGTGTGTGTGTGTGTCGTGTGTATGTACTTTACTCTGCGCAGTCTAACTCGGTATGGTATGTTACATATTCCAATTTAAGGTAGTCATCGTGGTCGTATTTAGTATCTGGAGAAGAGTAAGAGCAGAAAAGGGAATTCTTCTCCATGGAAAAAGGGAGTTAGAATTTTACACACCTTGGAAATGCATTGATTTTAGATTATATTTAGCCCGCAAAGTACACTTAAGATTCATCTTACCCAAAAGAAGATCCTTTTAGATGCTTTCACAATGGCACAACCTGAATGACTTTCATCTTCATTGCTCCGTCATCTCCATCTCCCTCCTTTCTCCATCACTTCACTTTCTCCATCTTAAATCCCTATTTCTCCTCCATGTCAATGTCGCCGTCTACACTGTACTACACATATCTTATATTTATGTATGCATACGGCATGCGTGCGTACGGTCGAGCTTTCTTTCTATATCATCTCGTCATCAGTACATTGTGGAATGAGCAACTTATCATAATTTTAGTCTCCACTCTTTTTTGGCGATAAAATTATCCTGTCCTCCCAAGAATCTCTCTCTCAAATCCTATTTAACCCTCGTACAAAACGTAAATACATCCAACTAACGAGTGGATGACCAACTTTTTGGAAGTAAAAAGGAAGGAAAAAGGAGCTTAATGTCACACACATGATATGATCCACGTCAAGTCAAGTCAACTCAACTTTCATCTTCATTGCCCACAAACTTTTTTTTGTCTCAACTAATATCCCGATCCCGATCCTCGTCGTCGTCTTACGGCATAGCTAATCGTCTCTGACATTTGGATTACATGTATGTCAACATGAAATATGAGGAAAGTCCGCGTTGAAATTCCTCCGTTTTTATCTCTCCATAAAACTCAATACGCATATTTTGGATTTTATGCTACCAATTTTCTTGGTTCAAAAGTTAAAAAAGTAATCATAAAAACATTTAATAGCTTGCTAAATTGAATCCATTCAAGAAATTCCCAATTCATTGGAATAATCCAACGGGAAATATTTGATGGAGGAATTGAAATGGAATGAGAAAAAATGATACATGAAATGCATATTGCATTGGATTGTCTAGCCATTATTTATGTATTGCCAGAGTTCCAGAGTTGGTGGAGCGCAGAAACTTTTCATATGTAAATACTTGTTTTCTTCCACTTTGTTGTGTATTATCCTGCCATGTTCAAGTGATGCTCTCTCTCCAGGCAAAAAGTGAGGATTATTTCACCTGTCCCATTCCAAAAATTCTTTTCTCCGTGTGTCAATATGAATGTTTAATGTCAATATGCTCTCTGATTTGACACGCCGACAAATAAATGGACGACGTTCCGACTATAATACACACAAACACAGGAATATATTTACAATGCCAACACACAAACTAACCTACTTTCACACACTTTCCTGTACGATATCGTGTCTCTGTCTAATTTATAACCAGGACACTAAGACTTTTCAATGGGAAACCGATAAAAGAAAAGTTAGCTTTTGCATTTAATGTTCATGTTGAGTGTGACACACCATTGGAAATTACTTGACAATACTCTTCTGCTCTAATAAATCCCTCACAAGTCTCCCATCATATCGCATCATCCAGTTCCTTTGTTTTACTTCCCTATTTGGATCAAGCCACAAGGAATTCCTCCCGGACATTCATAAAACTATAGACGTATTTTCAAGGGGAAATCTCAAAATGTGTACATGAATGGACAAATTAACATCATTTATTTTGTAAAGTAAACATTTAAAAAACATTATCTGTAGAAATTATTCTACTCATATGTTTGGCTTTGATATCGTATTTTGAGAAAATATTAGAAAAAAAACTGGTTGGCAAAAAAAAAAAAAAACTATGTATATTTGTTGGGGGAAAAGAGAAGATATGAGAAATTCCGGTATGGCTTTCTAAAGAAAAAGAAATCCAATTACTTTACAAACAAACTTGTTATTTTTTGTCCTTATTCTCACAGGCTTAGTGTACTCATGGTGAGAGAGAGTGAGAGAGAGTGAGAGAGAGTGAGAGAGAGTGAGAGAGAGTGAGAGAGAGTGAGAGAGAGTGAGAGAGAGAGTGAGTGAGAGGAGCTTAAGTTGCATATATTGAATTTTTTCTTTAAAGTACAAGATATTTTAAAGAGGATTTTTTGCACGCATAGTTACGACGTGTATTTCCAGATTTTGCCATAATGCGCCATTTTGATTCGATGTAGAATTTACGTTGGCAAATAAAAGAAGAAGAAGAAAAAGAAAAGGAAGAAAATTCTATCACATACACATAAGGTTTTGCTTTCTCTCTGTACTTGTGCAGGTGGAAGTTGTATCATTAAATGTTGTCAAAGCTCTGAGTTCCTAAGCCGGTTTTCCCACCATCTCACTCTCTCTCTCCTTTCGCTGTGCTTGTGCAACACACAATATTTATTTAAGTCCAAGTGAAAAGTTTTGAGAGGGAAAAAAGAGAGAGAGTGAGAGAGAGTGCAGTTGGTAGATTACATAGCAACTTGTAAGAATTTTTGTGATATGTACTACACACTAGAATGTAGTAACTACATACTACATGGTGTGTTGTCTATGTATTTATGTGTGGATGTGAGTGCTGTTTGGAAGGGGATCTCTAAGCTCTCTAGATAAGATAACTGGTGACAGACATGGAAATGACTTAGGTACGTACTCTCTCTCTCTCCTTTCCTGTTCTCTGTTCCATCTTCACGTTTACATTCACATTGTCGAGTGAGCAAAAGAGAGAGAGAGAGAGAGAGAGGAAAAGTTTTTCCTTTCCTCTTTGAATAGAAGAGTGAAAGTAATGCAGACTGTCGACGGAGATAGTTGCTCCCACAAGAATTCCTATTTCATCTTATTTTCCCTTTCTCTCATTCAATGTACCATTTATACTTGTAGAGAGCGGCGGAGAGCCTAAAAGCAGCAGCATCCTTTTCCCGACCCAAAAATATTTAATGCCAGTGGGAATGGTTTTCATCTGCTCGGAGGCTTTCACTTCCATACACCTGTACAGCCAGCCAAGCTCGTGAGACGGAGAGAGAGAGATAGAGATAGAGAGAGGGGGAAAAGACCTTGAAAACTTTTACGTACATTTCCTGGGTTGAGTACGACGAACTTATCATTCCCATGTAAACCCACAGTCACGAAAACGAAACCATCATATGACCCTTTATTTCATCTTCACAGCTCCTCCTCCTCTTCTCTTTCTCTCTTTCTCTCTCTCTCTCTCTCCAACTCCCCACATACGCACGCAGTCATAAAATATGTGTGTCGTCGACAATATGAAATGAGACTTTTATATTGAATTACATTTGTACCTACTTTTGTTCACATGTGCGATATTTTCCTACTCGCACTCGACTTGTATTCATATTTTATCCCTGACCAGAGTTTACCCATTAGCAATCATGATGATGATGATGATGGTCTATTGGAGAGTGTGAGGGATTCCATTTCACAAATTAGAAAAGGTCTCTAACATCCCATAACATTCACAGTTATTTTATTCCCTCTCTCGCTCTCGCTCTCTCTTGCTCTGCTCAATTCCTGTGTGTTCTATCAAATGAATGAGAGGAGTGAGACAGAGGAACTTTTGCATTGAACGGATTGTGTCAAACTCAAGGAGGAACTAGGTCACGCATCCCATTCATTCACTGTATCAACTCGGACTGTCTGTATGTTTGCCTGCCTGCCTGCCCGTGAGTGTGTGGAACGGGAAATCGTTTTGGGAATGGAATGTGAGAACTCGAAAACTTCAACTTGGAATGGGATGGATGTAGAAAGAATCTTGCGCGAATCTCAAATTTGTTCACTCAAGTCTCAGATTCCTACTCCTCCATCCTCATATTGAAACGCCATTCCAGTTTTCTCCTATTGCTTTTCAAGGCTCGTTGGCTCAAGTAGTAAAAAAAGAGTTGTGTGAAGAAATGGAAGTGGAAGAGGAAGAGAGGAGGGAAATACAGGAGGCAAAACTTGACAGGAGAAAAGAGAAAGACGAGAGAGAGAGCGAGAGAGAGAGAGAAAACATTTTAGTAGTTGCTTGAAACTTAATTCTAATAATGGGTGTGTGTCTGTGTATGCCTGTTTGTGTGTGTTTGTACATGTACATGCGCTCAATCTCAATCTCAATGGGATAGAAATACGATGAGATACGGCCTCAGTATCTCTTTCTGGTGACTGTATGGATAGTGTATAATGTATAGATATACTGGGTGTATCGTGATACCTTTCCGAACTAGATTTCTCTTCTCGTTCTACCTCTACTCTACTCGACTCTTACTTCTTCTCTACGTGCCTTCAACATTGTTTCTCAGCTTATTCTAGTAAAATCATGTTGCTCAAGTTTCCTCCATCTGGCAGGTCACCAAAAACTGTTGCTACACACACTCACAGCTAAGAGACAGGCGAGAGAGAGGAGAAAAACCTAATGATTTCGCACGTTTAAAGAACGGGAAACTAGAACAACCATTGGAAAAGCCTTAAAAGTTTCAGCTTCTCATGAGCTACAAATACAAGTACAAGTACAAATGCAAACACACCAACACACAAATGTGCTCAAATCATACTCATGTAAATACATACGTACGTATCGTACTTTTAAATGCATATCGTACATATCGTACGAGATGAAATATGGCAGGTGATTCCATTCTGCACAAGCCATTCAATAACCAATAATTGGTTTCCTCAATAATTTGTTTACTTACAATTAATGGAGTGGTTTTGAGTTATTCCCCAAAAGAGGTGCTCCATTTCTATTATTAGAGGGAAGGGGCCTAAAAATGACCAGGGGGTAAAAATGACCACTTCGCTTCGGACGGTCTAATATCAATATGTAG
>JAIUND010002048.1:0-26473 GCA_034699125.1 Gisinianus flammeolus | reverse complement strand
TGTCATCATTCACAACATCGTGTTCGAGTCTGAGTGAGGAGTGACAAGTGGAAATCGATTGGCAACAATACTTTTGGCATGTACATATATATAATGTATAACGTGTACATATATATAATGTATAACGTGTACATATATACATACATGGATGATGATTCAATGAAAAGACAGTTTTTAATTAATCATGATAATTTAGTTGATTGACCATGTGATGAGTGTAAATTATTTATTAAGGAATTTTTTGGAAAATTCAATTGATAAGAGTAACGCTGAATTTAAAAAAAAATATTGAGCGTTACTTTCTTGGAATTTGTATTTTGCAAAAAAATCCTCAATAAATTACTTACATGCACTCATCACATGGACAATCAATTATCATTATCATCATTAATTAACAATTATCTTTTCATTGAATCATCAACATTATCATTTCTCATCATCCATGTATGTATATATGTACACGTTATACATTATATATGTACATACCAAAAGTATTGCTATGATTCCACAGTCCTCTAGCGGCAATTTGAGCAACGCTGGTTCCACTTTGGCCGCTCTCTTTTCGGAAAATCACTTTAATTAAAACTTAATTAATTAAAAATATTTACAATTTTTTTAAAAATTTCTAACTGTTTCTATAAAATAGCCCATGTGTTTCTACATAAGAATTTGCAAAAAAGTGAAAAGTAGTATCTGACTGGTTATTCCACCCAGTTCCTCATATTGATTTACATTTTGGAAACGTTTCAGTAAACTGGTCACAATGGGGAAAACTTTACTGGACCCGGAAAATGGAGCATCCAGTTTGACAGAAGAAGAACAAAAACTGAAGACAGTACTGAAAGGCGCCATTAAGACGAGCAGTGAAGGTCGAGAAGTGTCCTGGAAATTCATCACATCTTTCTTCATGGAAGCTGCCGCAGTGTATATAAACAATCTCATTTAATTTTAAAAAGAAACAATAAACATTTGATATTCACATTCACTTTACTTTATAATTGTACAACATTTTGTTCATGCATATATATAGGAAAAAATTGTCACGTTTCTCAATGGTCGGAGAAGTTGTGTTGATGCTGGGAAATTACTGGAATACACCAAACGAGAAAGCGGACGTAAGTCATTGATCATGCATGGGTACAATTATTATTGAATAGACCAATAAAGATTATTTGTATACGATATTAATCTATGTTTGGAAATTTACAGTTGGAAAACTTTATTAATGTTGCGGGGACGAAATTGGATGGGAATAATTTGTCACCGAATGTACGAAGTCTTCTAGCTCGAAGTCTCCAGGCAAGTTTGGATCGCGTAGATAAAAATATTGAATGGATGGAGAATTATTACGGTCGAGTGCAAAATTGGTTTGCACTGGAAAATTATTTTTTCCCTGAAGGATTCCTCAACTAAAGACAACATTTAATTTATTATGTGTTCCTTATTTCTCTCTCTCTCTCTCTCTCTCGCTTACTGTACTCTCTCTTGTGATTACTTTGTTTTTTGAAAGCCTTGAGACGAGCGAATCATTTAGTGACAATTCTCTGCTGTTATCAATTGAAACAAATAATTTACCGTCTCTCATTATTATTATGGTTTTGATTTTTGTATGTTTTTCTCAAATGAACTGAAAACTGAAACGAATATATATAAACAATGGTTGATTATTTTGTATAGACTTTTAAGATGTATACATGCGTCGATTGCACTTTGCACTCTTTTTTTGCACTTTTCAAACACCCATATTATATAATATCTACAAATATATGAATATGTATGAATGCAAAATCCACTCCACACACTGAAAAGCACCTGAAAAGAAGCACTCAAATAATATACACATTGTTTGTAAATTTTATACTCAAAATTCGAGACAGAGGATTCCAGTTTTCTCATCATGTTTTTGAAATATGTCTTTATTTCATATATTGCATATATGTATATATTTTTGGCTTTCGATTCTGTTCTTAATCATAAATAGAATATGTAACAAAATGAACATCACAGCTATATAATTAATCATTTGGTGATCTATCAATCAATCAAGGCAATTAAAAATCTCTCATCATCACATCATAAAATTAGATTCGTGTAAGTATAAAAGACAAAAGTTTTCATCTGGCGACTTTCAACGAATCAAGTAAAAATATATTATATATACATTTATAATTTGTAATTTACACGTAGCGTATATATATATATATATATTGAAAGATATGAAGTATAGTGGAATCCAAAGGGAATCTATTATACATTAGAAGAAATACGTGTTCCATGGTGGAATCTATAAAAGATTTTTTACGTAGGATCCATGAAGAGTCTGGGGGAACTTCACATTGTCAAATTCAATTTTTGCTACCATCTCGAAAGTTTTCCCATCCACAATGAGAAGATAGTCCAGTCTCTGCGGGTCTGAGGATGTGACACAGGAAATAACTACTCCATCATCTTCAGACTCCCCTTCAAGTCCTCTTGGAATAAAGTAAACTTCTCCGAAAAAATCATTTTCATGTTCTGTTCGTTGGAATTGAACGGCGGCCGTGTAGTTGTCAATTTTACAAATCTGTGCATCAACCACAGTAAAAATACATATTTAATTAGTAATCAATGTGATGAAATTTGTGCAAATACATTACACATCAACTACATAACATATACTACATATTACTATATCTTATATATAGAATTTAGCATGTTCTGATCGTGAGTTGGAGGTAAAAAAAAAGAAAAAACTTACAGAGTTTTGATAGAATCCGAATGGCACGTACATTCCAGACGCGTAGAAATATTGATATGGTTTCCCAACGTAATTGGGATTAACGGCTGGCAATTCCAAGCCCGGCTCTGCAATGGGTTGAGGTGTCATGATTATCTTTTCTCCTTTCCTCACAGTCAAAGCCAGGGAAGTGAAAGGTGAATCGGAATTTACTAAATTCATCCCTTCGGAAACATGCTGTAAACGTAAACATTATATATATGTATATTTACAAAACATTATAATACTCAATATTTCCCTTTCAGACGTGAAGTCACTGAAAACTTATACTGCTTCCCACACGCAATATAAGATTCATGGCAATGTTTTTGGAAATCTTACTTTGACGTCCCAAATCACAGGCAGGACGAAACGTGAGAATTGAGAAATGTCATTTTGATCGTATTCATTTTGACGAAGCTTTTTTATCTCGGCTTTTTCCAAAACTTGTGGATTTGGATACGTTAACATGTCAATCACAATCTGGAGAAATACAAACATACAATATGCGCAATTAATTTCAATCATTTTTTAACAGATTTGTATGCATATATATACCTACATGCATATTTCCGACCCCATTACATTAACTAGTATAATTTATATACCTGATCATTTTCTTCGTACGCATTAATGTAATGAAGCACAAAATAAGGTTTGTCTGTTTCAAATATAGTTTTGAGATGATTCCCAGACTGTTTTTCAATCACATGAATTCGATTCTGTGCACAAAAAAATGGTGATGTAAAAAATTCAAACGATTCCATTAGTTCCACACACACACAGCTCAAATGCTCTCAATTTATGTACATATGTATACGATATGTATACGATATGCATTTTTGATTAAAGGGGGAAAGTGCGAACCCTCAATTCCGGATGCCACTCAAAAGAATCCTTCACAGAATTCCCTTTGATTCCCATCTGTGCCATTTTTAAGATGCTCATTATTAGAGGCTGCTCCATAAAAATTATATAGTTTTCAGTCATTGCAAATGAATGATCGTAGGTTAAGGCCGTCGAACGAAAGGAATCAACTGTGGCTATTATTTTTGCTTCCTTTAAGGCTATATATACACAATACAATAAATCATGCTATCTTTCAAATAGGTATAATACAATTAGATATGAAATAAAGGGCCTACTTTATATATAAAGTCACAGTTTGTATTAAGTATTAAGTAGGTATTTATATGTGTATGTATATAATAAGCATGAGGGTTTACATTGTTTGGCATTTCCAGTGGGAGGAATTTTCACAACGTGATACTGTAAGTGTATATACAATAAGCCAACATTACTTTAATGAACTATATACATGTGTGTTTTTGTACAAATGGTACTTGAAGAATTCATAAAAATTAAACTATCTGATCTGTATAATATAGCTGTACCTTGCAAGTGGGTAGGCAGCTGGCTCCAATATTCCACGTGTTTCCATCGGAATCGGTCATCGGGTGAGACGTCATCAACATAATTCCGGGTATAAATTTCGAATAATCTATCTGAAAAAAGGTGTTATATGTATGTTAGACTCTAAATAGAGCTATACTTCAAAAGAAATTAAATACCTACTTATACCTATGTATATAATATCAGTAAAATAGCGCTTACTTTTTCCTTTTTGCTAAGCGTGTCCTTATGTATTGAGTGAACAAGAATAGTTTCGCTAGCTGCAATAATTTCATCTTCAATAACGTAAATGTTCCCGACATTATTGTCAGTGAGGTCAGTGGGAATCTACATGCACATTGTAATAGAAAACAAAGTAGTTTGTATGTATATAAAGCAAATTAAAGCCAGTCACGATGAATGCCTATTTTATGTATATTAGGGAAGTTAAAATTATTAATTTTGCATAAATATAGCCATCTAACCAGGGTGGAGAACATCCTTTTGAACACGTTCTTGGTAATATCGGGATAAGCTCTTGTCCCAAATTCTGCATACACTGGACGCTTACAAATCTTTGCTTTACTGTAAGCGTCCGACTCGAGTACTCTCTGGCTATATTTAACCTAAATTATATAAGATACAAAACCTCAGTTAAATCAATTTCCTTAGCTTTTTAAAATTTAATCCAACTTCATTCGTACTTAATGCAAAAAAAAAACTATGTAAATAAGTATATTTGATGATGTCATACTTGGCCATTGGTAATTTCAAATTTGCCGATAATGGCAAAGCCATCTAAATAATAATTAACGGTAAATCCACCATCGAGATCAAAAATACCAGGACCGACTCGTACCAAATTCCCTTCAAGCCAACTGGGAATTGAACCTACGAATCACAACGAAAACAAAACAACAACTTTCAATTAATTGCTCCGCATCCGCATTATCCACAATCCACATTCCACATTCCACAATCCACATACTTTTTGGGGAATCTTGCTGGAAACATTCAGGTAAACATTGCCACTACCATATATATATTACTGCCCTCACTTCAATTCTATAAGCACAAGTAATCAAGTAAGTATAGGTAGGTATATTTTTTATCCTAAAAAGTTTTCAAGCTCTCAAGGGTCGGGGAAATATGGAAAATTTTCATGATCATAAATGTGATATGGCAGTCATAATTAAGATTCACAACGTGCCCGAGAATTCCGTATTTTAATTTAACTTTTAACATCTGTGTAATAAGTCATTAGCCTATGTAAATAGGCTCATAGCTCACTGATTCCTCCACATATTTCTCTGCATGCATCTGTATGTACATACATTGTACGTACATAGACAAGACGACACATGGGGAAGTGTGAATCCACAAGAAATGTTGTAATATTTCCAAAACGTAAAAATATGTGTGCCACCTGCATCCACAATCCACACAGTACACGCAGAATGAATGCATTTGTTTTATTGCCCGTTACTCGTTGTACACACATTTTAATCAATAAAATATCCCTTCTACTGCATGCACTGCGGCAATGTAGATATATATATTGCACTGAAAGCGCATACACATTTGGTATCGTAGTACATTTAACATGTCTTAAAGGCTTACATATTCTTTTTTCTTCACCTATATACGCCCGCTACACTATACAGATTTGTATGTACATATACAACTGCATACATACACCAATGAATGACTACGTTTTACGGACTGTGATATGACTTTTGAATATGTATACAGTAAAATCTACTCAAGTTCTGTCATAAAGACTTCCGGCTGGATTTCCCTTAATCGTTAATACAAAAAATCTGTACTATAAAATCCTACTGACAATCCATAAAGTATATATATATGTCTTTAAAAACCACGAGGAGAAATATAACGATAAAAAGTATTGTAAATACAATGGATAAGATATACAGTAACAAATTTGAATAACACTGTCAAATCCTATACTAAACATTTCCAAACTTTTTTAAGGATAATTTTTTTTATATAAGTATATATACAAAATTTAATTCAAGACAGAAATATAAATGTGAAAATGATCATACCGTGTACAATTCGACCTGTGACTGGTTCCGTTTGTTCTTTTGCATTGTGAAAAAGTCCAGAAAAGTTTGGCTTAGGCATTTTACGGTGAAACACACACACACAATCGACACGTTATGGTAGGTAGAGAGGGAGAATTATTTAACCAGTCACCAAACTTTGTAATAGTACACTAAACACTATACATTACATATACTAAACACTTAAAAGAACACAAACAAATATTCTCCAACAATACCAATTGAATTGAACTTGAGTAACAGATAGGAGAGACAGAGACAGAGAGAGAGAGAGAGAGAGAGAGAACCGGAGATTTGATAACACGAGAAGTGTAACTCGTGACTAGGACTACGGTAGACGGTAGCTGGTGCAGAGTGAATTGATCAATAATACTCGTACACACATATACACAAGTACAAAAGTCATGCAGACTCCACTACTACTACTACCCAATCCATAGACTGCATACACTCGTACACACTATTCCACACTCACGAATTATACATCTTTTGTACGCACTTTTTTCCCCTATAGGTACAGTTAATGTGTGTATTTAATTCACTGTATTATAATGGAACAACTTTGTACACAAATATTCTATATATGTATATTGCTCTGGGTCGAGTCTACTTTTCGCTTTTCGCATTCCCTATTTTGTAGCATTTGTATATATTTCTAGTTTGAAGAATTCCTGAAAGATTCAAGTGCGTATGTGCACATTCTGCACTGTATACATACACCGTAGAATAGTGTACTGTAGATGTAGTGTGTAGTTTATACAACTGACTGTGTATACATATACATAGTCTAATACTATTAGTATTTAGTAAATACTATTCACAAGAACTTTACGTAATCACAAATGGACGAATCTCTAAAACAGTCAGCTCTTCCTCTTCTTCCCTTCTTCTGTCTGTTGATGTTTTTGATTTATTAAAAGACTGATTGAAAAGGAGAAGGGAAAAGATTCTCGTTCTATTTACAACTTGTATGTACTCTATATCCAACGAATCACTGTACTGTGTTTTTGTCTTCCTTTTTTTGACTTTGCTTAGCCCTACTCTATATATACTATACAGATAAAGAACTGACGATGAGAAAGAAAAAGGTTTTCTATACGAATACGCATAAATGCAAACATTTTCTTCCTCAGTACATACTTACACTTACCATATATACTAAATTAAAATAATATTTATTATTATTGTACGGTTTTGTGTATGCAGCTCACGTATATTTACAAACTCAATTTAACTAGTTTAATCTAACTTGTGCTTTATTTAAGTTATCCCTTGTCCATGTTAGATGAATAAAAGGGCATTCATCTCCAATATATAATATATATAGGTATACTAGTAGCTAGCTATTTTTTTTGGATGCTTTTCAATCTAATAAAAATGGGCACGTACTTACATATAGAATGCAGGCATGACAGTAATTTGAATTGGGAGTGGGCATATATGTAGTACAATAGATGAATGAGAATGCATTATTTGTCTACGTGTGGGTTTTATTTTATTTTGGGTTGACTTGCGATTCCTCGAAAAATTCTATAGAAATGCATTTTTTCATATTTTTAAGCAGTGTGTGTTTTTATGGTACACAATAAAAACATGCACTTTATTTTTAACGCTATCGGCTATAGGAATGACAATTCGTTATTCGTTATTCATTATTCATGGAAATTGGTGGTAAAACTCATATAATAATCCATATAGATAATTTCAAATGGGGACAAATGCGAGTGTGAGGCTCAAGTTATATTATTATTATTATTCTCGGTTTGCAAGTGAGTCACGTTTTACTGTCTATACGTCTAGACACGTCTGTATGTATGGTTTATATAATATATATAATATTATTATATGATATAGTATTCTAAATGCTTTCAGATTAGAATTTGACACGTTTATGTACTTTTCATCTTCCATGACTATATAAAATATATACATATATATATGATTTCTAGATTTCTTATGCAGGACAATCTCCTGAGGAGATACCCTGTTGTTTTAAAATCCCTCATATCTATTACATGTTGAATGAAGTTTTTTAAAAATAATTTATTTTAACTGGCTACTAGATACTCATACGAAGGTCAGAGTTTTTGTGAGTGTGGACGTGGAGTGTGGAATAGACAAAGGACATTGTTTCAATGTTTCAAAGTGCATCATCACCTTTTTCAAAAAGGCTTTTTACCTATACATATACATACTTATATAGACAGTGTAGAGTAGACTGTATAAGTAAGTATGTTGAAGTGTAGACTGTATGTTTACAGAAGCTGTTAGTGTAAATGAAATGTACCGTTGAAGACCCAATTTAATATATGAAATGTGCAAGTTGACAAATTGCAAAAATAATAACGGAAAATGACTGTCTAATTTTCATTAGCTTGCATTGCCAATATTTTATAGTGAATGACTGAATGAATGATATGATTTTCGATAGAATACAAATTCTCATTGTGCCATTCATTTTTGAAAGACAAATGAATTGTCACAATTCAAGCTACGACTAAATGTCATTTAGTGAATGGTTAATTATGATAGCGTATTTTACGTTTTAGTTTTAAGCAGTGAATATGTAAAGATTTAATAAATATTTTAAAATGCGATTAAATGAGCATGAGAAAAAGTGAGTTCTATGTTCGTTTGATTGACGGCGGGTTTTCATGTGCGATTTGATTTCTCCAGAAATTTTGTGAGAATTTTTTGAGTTTTTGTCGTTTGGTTTTTATATTTTCTCCGTCTTTTTTATCCTTTTACATCTCGGGTAATTACATGGAATTATATAATTGAGTCAAGTGTATTTCGTATTTAATTATAATGGAGGACGCGAATAATCGGCAACGACTTCTCGAACGGGAAATTGTAACATTAAAAGATACAATTTGGCGACTGACTAGTCGAATATGTGTGATTGAATCGTTTATTAAAACTAAATGTGGTGCGTATGTATTTTTAATGTATATCTAAGTCAAATTAAGTATAATAAATTTGTAAAGATTACTTTTCTTTACAAAATGTTTATTCAAAGCATAATCTCATATTTTTAAAATGTAAATATGTATTGATTGCAGCAGGAGACTCAGAGACAGTCAAACAAAATGATAATAATGCAAGCCGCAATAGGAGTCAAAGTAAAAATCATCAAATTACAAGAGTTATTGAGGTGAATATGAATAATCGAGAAACAGATGATATCCATGATGATGCTGATACGGATATGAATCAAGATACTGAATCTACTGACATCCCTGATGAAGCTACAACATCAACCACCATAAATGATAGTGTTTGCAATGATGGTGAAACAATAGAAATTGTGACAGTTAATGAGCCTCCTGTGGATGTCATCAGGATTTACAAACCTGATTTGAAAACATTTGTGATGGTTAAAAATGAAAAAAATTCAGGAGAAACAGAAGAAGCTGAGACGGAAGCTGCGGAAACTACATTTGATTGTCACATTTGTCATAAAAAGTTTTCACACAAAGAAAATGTTCAACGTCACATGCTCATTCATCGAGCTGCCCAGTACAGATGTGGGGAGTGTAATCGTGGTTTTAATCATCAAGGGAATCTCAAAACTCATTTACTTCGGCATCAACGAATTAAACAACGAATGGAGGACGTCCAAGAGAAACAGAAAATGATTCAAAATCAACCCCAAACGGATCTGGAAAATCGGAAACATCCATGTTCATTTTGCGATAAGAAATTTTATACAGCTCAACAACGTAATATCCATACAAGAATCCATACTGGAGAGAAGCCATATTGTTGTAATCTCTGCGGTATGAGATTTAATCAGAAAGCCAGCCTTGCAGATCATTCCCTTGGTCATGTAGGAGAAAAAAATAATTACTGTCATTTGTGCCCTGCTGGATTCGTTCGTTCTCGGAATCTTTTAAAACATATTCGTCAAGTACATAAAATGGCTCAAATTAAAACAGTTTTGAATGGGGAACGTGTTGTAGAATTTGTGCCTGAGGATCAAGCAGCAGCTATAATTAATGAAAGAAAGGATAACGTCGAAGTCAAGAAACCAACAAAACCCAGAATTAGAAAGCCAAAATCTAAAAACACAACTAATTCTGCCAATACAATCGACGGGAAAAAACCAAGAAGAACAACAAGAACAAACGCAGGGAAAAGACCCAAATTTGATGATGAAGATGAAAACGATAATGTTGGTGATGCCGTTTCCAATTGAAAATATTATAATTTTGTTGTGTACAAGTATACATTTATATACCTTGTATAATATACACACACATTATGTGTGTTTGCAACTGAAACAATATGTTGATACCTATACAGTCCATGCTTTCTTTTTTTCTCGTAATGTTATACAATTTATATGAATGTTTATGATAATGTTGTTGAAGTGTGATGAAATCGTGTTGTTATTTACACAATTATATGTAATATAGGCCCTATTTCACGAGCAATCTAAATTAGAACATCTAATTAGAATGTAACCGCCTGCGCTGACTAAGTAAATAAAATGACTTGTCAAAAGTATTGAGTGAAACAACGGGTTATTATTATTACCACATCTTTGTTTTTATCTATAAAAACAAAAGTTTTCTAGCTATTAGGCCTATAAGAGTTTTATTTACTCAAAAATGAGTTGGGAAAGCGTGTCAGCCCAGTAAAATCATGTATTAATACATATATACACTATACATTTATGACTACATAAATATTTGTGATTGAATTCAGTTAGTATCCCTTAAAAAATTTAAAAAAGTGTCTATAGTTTTAGCTTATAAATATTTTCTCATACATCACAGATGACTGAAAATATCTTCATACAAAGCCATTACGTAAATCAATGATAATCCAGATATCAATCCGACGTTTTGTAAAAATAAAACTTTCAATCCTTTGCGGACGGACGTTCTACTTGATTTCATGGCAGCTGCATTCAATTCCGGTATCTGAAAATGAAAAACGATAATACATATTAAATTGCAACTCCTCTAGCAGAATCTCATACATAATAATATACTTACACATGCAATTAATGCAAAAATATGTTTATATTTTACTTATAAAATATTACCATGTCAGCTAAGGCGATATAAAGGATATATCCTGATGCCATTGCGAATACGTAATGCCCAGCTTCTATTCTCCCTAACCAAATCCCAACGCAAAGACCCAAATACGTGGTGCAGGAAGCTAGAAATTTGAAAAAGAGTGCTTGCCGAAATCCTAGACCCGCATTAAGTAGAACAGCAAATTCACCCAACTCGTGAGGAAATTCCTCCAAAAGAATCCCTTTGGAAAAAAAGCCAATAAACCAATAAAGTTCAGGGCCCTGTCAAACCCGAGTCATTTAAAACATACAATTTAAAAATATAAATTTTCGTCAGTTACTATAAGTATGTACGTACATACCTAATGAAATACTGAAACCAGTCAGAATGCTTTCGTGGAAAGCTGTACCAATCGACAAACCATCAACAAAATCCAGAAAGGAATCACCAACAATCAACATCCACGCATCAGTGGAAACTTGACTTAGGCTTCCCTCTTGAAACTGAATCGAATGGAGCTCGTTTGAACTCAGGCGATATTTCTACAAATTCGTTTAATCAATTAAACTTTTTCTTTTCTCTGTTCAGAATTAAATGGATTTTTCATTACTTACATCATTAGCCAAACCTGAATGACTTTCCTCTGAACAGGCTAAGCAAGTGTGTTTTGGATAAGACAAATCGTGGTACACAGAATTTCCATTTTCTTTGGTGTCAACTTCACTGAATTTGCCCTTTTCATTTTGACCCAGAGCTGTGGCCATTGAAATGACAGCCACGTAATTCTCATCGTCTTCCCGTGAAGGCAAAGCCAAGATATTACTGACCTTCCTCCGCCTCGAAGAATTCATTTTTCGTTCTTTATGATAAAATGTGATTTTGAGCAGTCTTTCAATTATGAGGAACGACCAAAGACCGATTGCAATTACGAGACAGCGATTCAAGTAGTCATTTTTGTCTTCAAATTTGTCTTCCAAACTGAATGCCTATACATACAAAATCGAATTAAGGATTACAAAGTATAGATATTTAAAGGAAATGGACTTGATACAGTTGAATCGAAATTTGTATGTCTTTACTTTGGGTATCAGATGGAAAATGGAGGATCCAGTAAGTGTACCCGCTGCTAGCCCAACCATTGTAATAATTAATTTTTCATACAAATCCTTCCTCAAAAGTGGTAAGACGATGACGCCCAATCGAGCAATAATGATGACAGCAGTACAACATACGAACCCATAGGCCCAAACTATATAAGTATATACGATATGAATGGAAAATCAATTAGTCCAACTTTGATATATGAAAGATTTCTGATAATAATAATCAAAATCATACAACGAAAAGAATTACACAATACCTTTTGCCTGTGAGGGAGGTTTTTCAGCATTGAATCTCGTAATATCGTCCACGATGGTATCGGTCTCGTCCGAGCTACTTTCTTCAGTCCTATGAGTATAACACCGAGGTTCTTCGATTACAAAAAGAATGTGTTGATGACAAAAATGGGTTTCATTATCCCATCGACAGCCTCGCAACTTGTTCATTTTCAATTCCTGTTCCTGCCCATTGTGATTACTGAAATGAACAAGGACCTGATGACTTTCGGATTCATTACGGGAAGAATTATGTGATCCCGGTTGAAAATGTGTTGACATGGTTGGGACACGGGATTGACCCGCCTCATCTCGTTTTCTTCGGCTTGTAATATTAATGTTGTTCTCATAATTTTGTCTCAAATTCTGATCTTTGACTTCAGGATGAGTTGGATTTGTGATTGCCGTCGTCGTTGTTGTTGTTTGTATTTCTATTGTTTGTGGTCCTGCTATTGATGATGTTGGACATGTGAAATTATGATGTGTAATGAGATCAAAAAATATTTTTATGAATTGACTACGTGAATTGGTACATCTCCAGGAATTCCAGTACGCTTCTTCTTCAGAACTGTTTTGTCCATGTTCCTTTTCAGAATCTGTGGTGGGACTTGTAATATGCCTTATTTGCGACTGATTTTCTCTCTTTTTTCTTCCTCCATTCACAATTAAAACTACTGAAAAAACTATTAATGCACTCGCCCTGTATTTCCCTGTCAAATACATTTTTCTAGGTATAATCTAGAAATCTCCACAGTAGAAATGAAACAATTAAGTAATTGTTTTTCCTTGTCCCACTCAAATTCACTATTTCTTCCACACACAGATTCTATAAAATTACACTCATTGACTATAGCGAATACTGGCGATAAATAAAATTGATTATCTGCACACTATCAACTTTGCACACACACTTTTACAGTAAATGAATTTTTTACTTGGAATTTGAATATGTATCTGTAAACACTATATCTTATATAAACGCTCCCGTCCTCACCGAATAACTTTGGAAATTTCAAATGTGTCTCACATTGCATTGGACAGAATTCCAACAATTAAAAATAGATAAAATCAATGATTGTAAAATTTCTTGAATTCCACTCTGTCAGCATTTTGTTTGCTGATTTGCAAACGTTGGCAAATACTCTACGTAAGAAGAACTTTTTTCAATGCCGACTGATTTACTGTTTTAACTTGCTTAATCCAAGCAACGCAATAATACTAATACTTAATACAGTAGTTTAATTGCAAGTCGTGTCAAATAAAATGGAGCTGGAGTTAGTAATTAAAAGAGCTGAAATATTTCGTTACTAAGTTTGTATATGACACATGGTGTGTTTTAGTTATTTATATTATCTGGTGTGGTATTTGAAGTATTTATCTATAATTTTCTTAATGTTCAGATACGCAGATACATATAAATGTACAAGGCGAATGATTGTATATTTTCAGAGAGGTTTCAAAATGACTGTCAACGTGAGATAAGTTGACCATTCCTTGGTATTAGATATTACATGTATGCTTTTATTAATGGTTTTCAGGAACACGAAATCTCACAATGAACCCAAAACCTTAGTTGTACTCATATTTTAATATTCAACGGTCAACACAGTTATATACACACTGAAATTCCCTACACATGTTTTACAAGGGGCGTCTCAAACATCAAAAACCTGGTAAACAGAAAATGTATAGTACACTCCATCCCAAGTTATCTATGTACCTGTATACTACAATGTATAAATATAGAAATTACGCTAAGGTACATGTACAATATAAATTATGTTATAGAGATTGAATGAAATGGTTTGTTTTGTCTTTTGTCTGCCGAACTAACTGCCAATATCATAATGATAAATATTAAGTTGCTTGATTCGTATATTGTTTGCTCCATGTTCCAACAAAAAACTACGAACGAGAGAGAGATACATCATGAAAATATAAGGAAATTGGAAGAACAAAAAGGCATGTTGTTTGTTTAATTGATTTCATTTGTTTGACTCACTTTGTGTAATACTATCTACGAGCCAGTACACCTACATAAATTCTAAGCGACAAAACACAAATACATACGATGAGGACATGCTGGAAATTCAAGAGCAATGTCAATGTCTTGGCCCCACTGTGTTAGTGTTAGTTGTGTGTCTGTACAATATACAGAACATGGAAATTAGTATGGTTTTTTATCCTTATCCTTATTATTGTGGATTGAGAATGACTGATGACGCGGGCATTTTCTCATTATCATCAGCCATGTATTTTTAATGTCTGCTACACGAAGCAAACATTTTCAAGGCAAACATAAAGCATAATATTGAGCGTGTGTACTTGTTCCTATTGACAAATTTCCGACATAAAGAGTGCATAAAGCTCCAGCCTTGAGTCCCTTCAAACCCGAACTGCTATACACAACATTTCAAGTTTCAATTCAAAGGATCCTCTAATGACAAATTCAAGCACCATTCTAATTAATTAGTTTACATTTTTTTTTTAAATTCTCTTATCTCTCTCTCTCTCTCTCTGTAGTTCTTCTTAAATGTGTGTGTGGCTGATCACAGTTAATCATGATTCATCATTTTTTACTCGTACATAGAAAACAATGAACGCTCTCTGTCTGTGAAGAGAGTTTCATGTTCCTTTATTATCGTTTGAAGTTTGTCGTATATTCAAATTAGAATTACAAGAATTCAAATTTTTCTAAAAAGAAATACTCTATCAATCTTTCTGTCTTTGTTGTACAAGGACATTTGAACACGTTTTCAAATAAATCTAATTTTGTGTATGAGAATCCCATAAGCTTTTCACATGTGTCATTGCTATGAAAAGTGAGATGCAAGCGGACGAACACATGAATATGTAATGGCCTATACACATTTTATATATTTTTTGTGTTCCGTCTAAACTCTCTGGCAGAGTGGGAAAGAAAGAGAAAATCCTACAGTTTGATTTATCCGCATGGAAGATCAAAAAAATCTAGAGATTATTTTGGGATTTGGTATGCATTCCATCATATTCGATAAGCTACAGGAGCTGACAAAGCAATTTGTTTATTCATGAATTTCATACAGATATTACATACTAAATATTTGGATGATGTGAGCACTATTAATCATTGATACTATATTTATATTTATAACTTTGTCCTCATGTATATATGAAGAACATGTGGGCATTTAATTCAATCAACACACCTTTGCTTTGGGAATCCCAAAAGTAAAAATAGCAACAGTAGAAGAGTTCAATAATTAAAAGAAGAGGGAAAAAAGGGAGAAAAATGTGGATTGTCTGTGTAAACTCGGACTAAACTTGCAAAAGAATGGCCACACCGCCTAAAATCCATTTAGAAGCTCGTTCTTTCGTTCGAAGATTGAAGGTCCAGACGTAATTGGGGCCCCTGGCTCGTGTCTTATACACTGGACATTCGTACGTATTCCGATTATCCTGCTTATCCTGCGTAATGGCTTTCATGAAAATGACGGGCATGGATGGGAAAAGTTCTTTGATTTTTGAATCCGCGATTGCCCCTCCCATCATATCCCATCTGGCCCCTTCCATGAACAATCCGTGAATGCAAGCACCTTCCTTTGGAGACACTCTGTAATCAAGTAATCAACCAACAATCAAACCAATTAAAACGTGTGCATTATTTCATTTTCATTTTAAATTGCCAAGAGATATTGAAGATATTTTTTAATTGTATATGTATAGCTTTACGTCATCTCTTCTCGCAATTTCTTGGTGACGTCACATTGAAGACACATTTTATCGAGTGGGAGTTCTTGTTTCCTCGCCGTACTTTGCATGATGGCAGTGAGGAAGGATTGTGGATTAAAAAATCCACCTAGCCACACAGAAGGAGGGAGAAGGAAGTCTGTGGTCCACGTCTCCAATTCTCGACATCTTAACATGAATCATCATAAATTTCCTTTTAAATACATAGAATGTACTTGTTTATGAAAAAGAAAATATGTACTCGCATATGTAACAAGTGATGTTGCTTACCTTAAAATTAAATCCGCGTACCAGGATGCCAGGCCAAGAGTGGAAGGGTACGCTTTCTTCGTCCAAGCTGAAGGGACTTGGTCCATAAATAAGGCACTGCCCAAATCCTCCATGTCACTCGTGATACCCAGTTCACCCTATAACATTATGATCAGTAGGTAAGTACTAAACACTAAACAAAGTGTACGATATGAGGCTGTTTATATGTGTATAAAATAATAATAATGAAATTGACACACACTTTTAATCCAGAGTCCAATTCCCTCAAACTCTGTCGCATATGAATCGTGAGCGTATTCATCCGTTCACATTCTTGCAAAGCCACAATCACATATGGAGTTTTTTCTTCAGCTCTCCCTTGAATGTCTCCCATATTGAAAGGCTCTGGTAATTTATCCAGAATCTCATCCAGAATCATTTTCACTTTCTCATCTTTTGTGGCCGCTTGTCCAGTCCCCCCTCCCGCATCTTTGGGTTGAAGCTCAAATATTATTTTGAATAAAGTCTCGGAAGTGGTAGTTAAAAACCCAATTTCCGCATTCGGATGCAAACCATATAGAGTTGGACTTTCCGCTGGTAGGATGTCATCAATGTATGCATGATAGCCAATAAAATTGGTTGAGGGCGGTGCTGGAAAACCTGGAATCTCCAAATATAATCAGTTAATCACAAAACCACAGTAAGCAGTATATGTAATCATCGTATTATCTTTCTTCCCTATATTATATGTATGCATGTATACATACTAAAAGTTACACTAAAATAAACTCACCTGGTGCATAATCAATTTCTCCATCGAGGGACTCTTGGACCATAAATTCCTCTAAATACGTAATATGAAAAAAATAAATTATTTACCATATGTTCATGAAACAAGTCTCGACACAAAGGACCAAAGAATCTAGAATTGGAAGTTGCAGCAAATAGATATGCAAAACACGTGGACTAAGCCCGAGAGTATATATGCAATACCTAGGTAAGTAATACAGAGACGTCTGTCCCAATCATCCGTTATGTGACCTCCGTACCTTTAAATTAACAATTTAGATAGATAAGTATGTACATGAAAAAAACGAAACACAAGAATATTCTGCCTCAGCTCCGTTTCATATTCAAACTTACATGATCTCCCCGAATAAATATCGAAGATCATCCCAAGGGATTTTATTATTTGCCTCCAAGTAATTATACAGGACATTCACACTTATTGTCAAATCTCCTGTACTAAAAGGGTAACAACGATTCCAGCCTTGAGTCCCAAATTTCCTTCGTTCCGCCACCACAGCATGGAAATAACACAAAGTGAACAGAATTGCTTTGAATTCCAGTTCCTTTGAGCACGTCTCCATCGTTTCTTGACTGAAATTATCCTTTTAAAAAATTCATGGACAAAGACAAATAGACAAATATAGACAAACAGTTAATTTTAATAACTCGAAAGATAAATAACAGGTGTATATAATCTAGGTGTATAATCCTTACAAGAGCTTTGTGGATATTGGCCAACATTCCAGTGGGAGCTTCATTCGTGATTTTAATGGATGACTCGAGAATCCCTTGAGGAATTATATGCCCTTCGTGAGTAGATGCAGGCTCTGCACTCAGGAAAACTCGATAATTATCTGATGAATTATCCCAATTTTGTTCCAGTTTTTTTTCCAGCGTGGGGAGCCAACGAGCCACTGCAGATTCATAATGCATTATATGCGCAACAACAACCGTATTTATACTCAGAATTACCTACAGGATTTAAACGAAAACTTGTAATGAAATTACCTAAATGAATATTCTGAAGGATGACCCAGTGCCCTTCTCTCCCTGCCGTTTCCAGTGCACTCTCCGCAACCACCTCCTGACCCTGACCCAAACTCACATTATGAAAATTCCCCAAGTCGATGGTGTAACCCAATTTTTTCCCCAGAGACTCAACATCCTTGAGTGGATCCACACCTGGAGAGAGAATGAAAAATACTGGAGTGTCCTTTGAAGTCTCTTCAAAACTCTGACTAAAATCCATCCGACGTGTCTTCACATATTTACTCCCAAGATTCTCTTCAATGTACACGGAGACGGAGTAAGTCATCCGATCCGGTCGTAAACATCTCATGATGCATAATTTCTGAAATTAAAGTTATCAACTTTTATATGTAATATAATAATAAATTTGAAATAAATATCAAATACAACTATTTGATATTTACAAAAGTTTACCTGAACGCCCGTTCGACCCTTCCAATCCGGTGGGAGTTTCTCTCTCTCTGGATATTCCGAGTCTACAATGAATTTCCATTTCTTTGGACTTGTCTCAATATCCCGATCTAAATCCCGGAAATCATCCACTTGAGCTGAAAACTCAGGTCAATAAACAAATTATATTTATTTAATTAAAATTCAACCATATGTTATTAAAAGAACTTCCATATACTAAAAATACGTTTTGTTTTATTTTCAGGACGTCAATAAACTCTATGCTACAACAGTAAACGATGATGGCAACAACAAGGAAAACAGTTTCTATGAGTTTAAATTGCTTTTATTTGCAAAAAATGTCCGTATTGCCATTTACATGATTGAGATTATTGAGGTTGTGCATGGCTATGCAGAAATGCGAAGGATTTTCTTTTCCAAAGTAGATTTAGTTATGTGTACATAATAGTACATATACTTAGAATACTTACATGCTAAGACATACTAAATTTATTTGTGCTGATTCAGACGAGCAATCTTAGACTTTGATTGTGATGACGTATATTGTCAATTTAATTGCATCTCTCCACGAAGAAACTGCTGCTACAGATACCAGCGAATGATCATTCGAATTAATTAGTAAGTTAGTAAATAGTAAAACTTAACTTACATAAGGATTTGACAGCACCCCAACTAAGATGCGAGAGGAAGTCCACTGGGCTTTGAACGTTCGGGGTGCAGGGGAATCTGAGGAGGAAATCAAAATCCCGGGGTTGAATCGTATCTTTCGTCAATTGGATTTGGAAGGCAAGAGAGGCGGTGAAAATTAGTTTGTCACTCTCGAATAAACCACGTGTAGTATATAGCCAAACAGAGTAAGTTATGGAGTCAATTAGATTTTCAATACGTCGGGAGATTTCCGTTGCGGGTGTTGCCAATTTAATTGCATTTTCTACAATTAACGGGGGGAACAACGCAAGCATTCATCAAGAATCAGGGTTTTTTATTTAAAAAAAACACGCCTTCAATTTTAGTGTAATTTTACTTACGGAAAACGGTTGAGAATGCTTTAAGGGAGAATTGGTAGATGGGATGGATTTTATTGAGATCGTTGAGAATGAAATAAAGGAGAGACGCTCGAGATGAAGCCGGCCTGTATAATTCTCGGGCAGCATCTAAAGGGAAAATATGCGAATATAAATTATGTAAAAAAGAAAACCGGTACTCAATATGTTGGATTATTGTTTGTCATGTATATATGCACCAATATTTGCAGATGTAATGACTGCTTCTTTCGCTTTCACTTCCACCTCTCCAGCAGTATTCTTTGTAATCTCAAGATTGGTCACGAGGGACGTGTCATCCAGGAAATTCCCTTCAGCCGATTGTAGTCTGGACAAGAGATCCTGTTCCAGTTTCTTAAGAAGGATTTTAAACTCATTTTGTTGCGTTGTCAATTGAGACTTTTGGGATTCCAAATCCGGTCTCTCTACTTTGACAACTTCCGCGAGTAACTGGTCCTCCAAACCATCCCGTGTCACCGTGAAATTAATGAGAGTTGTTTGTGCTTGCATTTCCGGTTGATAATGAGGATTGGCTAATTTCGATTGGAGGATGAGACGAAAAGATGGATTGTAGTCTACCTCTATAATAATATAAATCAAATCAAAACGGACAACTGTATAGTGTCAAGTTTTGTAGTGCAGCAATATTTTCATTATGGAAAAATTATTAATCATCTGTGTTGTTTCCTCACCCTTGTCACCTATTTTGATGGCCGTTCCCTTCTTTATAAGATTTCGAGCAAGTAAAGGCTCAAGGACGGGCTCGACGGACTCGAATAAATTCTCCAGGAGCACAACATGCCCCTTAGAAACGGCTTCCTCTGTCATATATTAAGTACCACAATTAATCCACATTTTTCTACAAATTGATTACCGTAAAACTTGAATTCAAAGCCTATAGGCTAGTGTCTACAATTCTTGACATTATCCAAAAACCAAGGATAACTCGATAGCATTACGGTAAATGGCTTACACTAGATAACACCAACGAAAGAACTATAGGCTAATAATTGTAGGTAGGTTTGCAATCTGGAGTAGGTTTTTAATTCAAGTTTTACGGTAAATACTAGTTTGTGTTTAACAAAAATACTAAATACACACACCTATTACATCCAGATAACCTTTTTGTCCCAATCTGAGCACTCTTAGACCATGTCCGTACATGCTTTTGATCCATTTTAGTCCTTGTAATTGCGGATCTATTGACAGTGTGGACCAAAATCAAAATCCAAAAAACTTACCATAATAATTAAATGTATTTATTGCTATAGATGAATATGAAAATACAGACACATATCACATTATTGTCTGTCTACCAATAAGTAACGGCCAGCGTTGAGAATTCATAAGGATTGTTGCATTTTCACTGGACATCCGATCATTTGGTAAACCAAATGAATTCCATTCTGCAATTTGAGCATCATCCGTGAGGACAGTCAATGGATCCGTGTTTCCAGAAATTGGAATGGGTGGCTGCAGGAATCACAAATATAGAACTGCATCTATAGATTCTAGAACCACACATTTTTTGACTCCAAATATTTGATAATTTCAAAAAGAATTTAATTGTGAAACGTACATTCATTTTCTCCAAGTACGGAACCCAAGTTCTCTCCTTTGGAACCAAAGACAAATGAAAGAAAAAAAAATACAGATGTTACCAAATTACTAATTACACATTTGGGATACGTAATTAAATGGATTTTTTTTTGTATATAGGATTTTCACCAAGAGCTCGATTCTATAGTTTTTCGTGAAGCAGCCCATGTAGGAGACAAAAGCAGTGACGATGAGCATATCACCTGGAATCGTAATTGTACTCTCTCGATAACTACAATTCAAGAATGAAACAATCTCAATCTCAATCAATCCATTGTATCTGTATGTGTACATTTACATACAAGTAGAATAGATGGGGAAAATGAAAAATATCAGGGTACTTTTTGACATTTTGTATCCATCGTATTTTTTCGGAAGCGAGTCCTCCCACAAGTCGATTAGCTAAATCAATAGTCGCTGTCGTTTTGTCCGCCTCTGCTTGACAAATCATTTTGGCCTCGGTTGCCGCTTCGAACTCCTTTGTGAGAACAGCTAATTTTTCTTCCAATTCCTTGATTCTATTTTTTAAAAAGGCGAGCTTGTTCAAATTAGCATTGAGTTCATTCGTAGCTTCCGTGAGAGCCTTCCGTTTGGGAGCGACATCCTGGAACACTTCATTAAATTTGAGGACATTGATGACATAAGAACAGAGACCCGAAGCTGCCAAGGATTTGGCTCGGATCAATTCCGGTTGGAATACGGGATCCATAATATATGGTCGCAGAGCATCCACAATCATCGGCGTAATCCCTTCTTTATTCAAATTTTGAAGTCCATCCAGGAATTTCCCAATATCTCCCATCATTTGGGACTTTGTCGCTTTCCAACTTTTATCCTTGGGCAATTTCCCTGTTCGTGTCCCTTCCCACAGAATGAATACGGCAGCCACGACCACCACCACGTCCGCTGGTGGCGTCGTAAACGTCTTTAGTTCAGTCAGATTGGTTTTGTTCAAAGTATTCAAAGCAGCAAAGGCAGCTTGAAGAGCCGGCTCCGCTTTCTCCAGCTCAATTTGACAAATGACTTGGATTTTGGCAACTTCCTCTGCCACCACGGCAACTTTTGCTTCTTCCCTGGCAGCATTTTCCTTCTCGGAAGTCACAATGGCCGTTTCCTCTCCCACAATTTTGATGAGCTCATCCGCTTTGTCATTCTTCTCCTTTAAAATCACTTCCTGGACTGCCAAAGTCTTTTTGAGCTCCTCCACTTGCTCTGCACAACTTTCTAATTTCGTGAGTCCTGCTTCGAGTACATTCGCCTTGTCAATGGCTTCTGTAGTATTTTTGGTGACGAGTTTCCCATACAAATCAATTTGTTCAAGGAAGGACTTGGGCGTGGTGTAATTGTAGCGTTTATCATTGGCCAGATACACTCGGGACATGTCACTTACGGACGTGTGTACGAATGCCATGAATGTGGCGATGGGATCGTGAAGGGTGACGGGGAGGACTTGAATGTCCTTCACAAATCGTTGAGAGACGGACATGAGGGCTTCTTCCGGCCATTCATGAAACCAAATGATAGATGTGCAACTCGTGACGGCTGGGAATTTCCTAGAACGATTTCGTAATGTATTCCCCACGGGAGAGAAACAAAGGACGATTTTCAGTACTTTCCGAACTCGATCAATGAAATATTTCCAACAGTTCTCACGCGTGTCTTGAAGTCCCACTCCTTTCACTTCTGATCTCATTGCGGATATTATATTTTCAATTTCGTCGTCCGGTAATAATTCTGGAATCTCACCTGTTCAACATATATATATGTAGTTTCAACATTTTTTTAAAATAATTTTCCTGTACAGAATTTGACAGAGACTGTGGACAAAAAAAAAATGAACATGGACCTGATGCGAGCATGTCGTTAATGAGTACGAGAAAACGTTCTTCTGCCACTTGAGCATCCGTCATGAGGAACATTGTCCCAAGTGCTTTACCAGCTTTGAGGTAGAGGATTGCCAGATCCGATTTCAGATCCGCACAAGAATCTTTGTAAAATATTGAAAAAAATAGGAAATGTATAGGGAACATAATTGACATAACTTTTTAGAATAGGATTTTGAAATTAATATGTGTATTTCTTTACAGCCTTTCCGGAGCGTCATTTGAAAAACATCGATTCCAGAGAGGAAAGCAGCAAGACGAGATAAACTTTGTTTTCCGCTCCCTCCAACCCCAACAAGCAATGCATTACCTGTGTATTTTAGCATTTAAAAAAATAATATCAAAAAACATGTTTTTCAGACATTACAGTGAAGGAAATTAAATTTAGAAATCATAGGAATTGGGAAAGTTCTTATATTTATATATAGGATTTTATTTTTTTTGGTCACCTCGAGGACTTTCTAGAATCCGACTGATACGGCAAATATAATTTATGGCTGCATCAAAAAGTACTAAATTCATGATAGAATTGAAATCATTGTAGGATTTGAGAGAGTCTGTAAGGGAATTTTGTAGAAAGTCCCAATTCGTGACGGGCATATATTTTGCTTCACCCGTCCCCGTTGCGAAATGATAGTAAATCAAAGGTTGTGCTAGCAAAACAGTCTCATCTAACTCCTGAAACACATTTAATGACCCACACATACAGAATACAGATAATTCACGTACAATTTTTGATTACATATGAGGGAAGTTCAATGAGTCAGATGGATTTGATTGATTGATGATCTACCTCAAAACTTTTCTTGAAGCATTCATAGAGGAATTTCTGGAAAGCAGCAATGTCTTTTTCATCGACGAGTTTATCTTGGTACACTCGACAACTTTCATGCATCCAAAGTCGAATCACATCATACTGACTCTTCAAACAGTCCCAAGAACTAAATAATAATCCCTACAATACAAAATGCAGAACAGTAAACACAGTACAACGTAAAATATGGAAGGGTCCACATTTTAAATATCTGCGTACTATTAAAAAATCGAATGGTTTAACTACCTGAAAAATATTGGACAGATCCCTCAGATTGAAAACATAGTGGAATTTGACCTGGTCCGAATAAAAATAATAAAATTCATCTTAAAACACAGAATTCATTTTCATAAATTTTCTGAGAGGGAAATCATTAAGAATTTGATGTGCTTTTGAATTACAGCGGTTGGGAGGAAAGTTTGAGCCACTTTGACATGAAGACTCAATGCCGTATTGACGAGACTCCCACACATTTTGTGGATTGGAGTATTCCCTGGGATTTGTAAAGCCAAATGTTGTTGAAGAATGGTCTTGTAAATGGTTTGAAGAGCCTCTGCTCCCGGGAATCCGACCGCAAAAACAGCAAAATGTCTTTGTAGTCGAGGATTGATTGTAAAACTACCCGCTGTCGGATTCATTGAAGCCACAATTTGAACATTATGAATGTCCTTCAGTTGCAACTTGACACGATCATACCAGTGATGATAATCCATGCTGTATATATAGTCGATTGAAAACAAACAAAAACAAAAACAAAATCAAATTATCAATTAGCTCTTCAAAAACTCTGACAATGAGTTAAATATAAATGAAGTCTACAAAACTTAACTGCTGACGGATGATCGTGTGAGGCTGAACTGTCTCGTATGCATCCACCATTGGCATATTCAAATCATCAATAAAATAAATCAACTGCTTGTTCCCCGGCGGACCATAATTCCGACCTGCTTTCTTCTCAAGAGGTTTCTCCAAAATCCGCTGTAACATTTCACTGGTGGTGTAGAAATTGAAGCCCACGTTCGCCACCGCATAGGACTCTGGAAGACTGGAGAGTTTGTCATTGATGAGAACTGTTTTCCCACTTCCGGCCCCACCAACAAGTGTCAAAGGATGTCCTTTGTCCATGATCAAATCCATGAAATATTTGACTCGGATGGTCTCAGTTGTATGGACAAGAGTAGACTGGAGCGGTACGTCTGGATCCAAATCAAATTTCGGGACGATTTCGGACCATGGTGTTAGTCTTTTGGTCTCTTGATCGATATAGAAATCAAACACAGAGTGGACATTACTCGGAAATACCAGTGTTTTCCATTCACTTTGCCACCTTTGGAATACCAAAAAAAACGTCACATTTTTAAGCTCCAGATGAAAATTACATATATATTTATTTGCACAGATGATCTGTCGGAATGTGTTTGAGAATTATAGTAACCATTTTGAGAATTCTAAACGATGATCTGCCGCTTGATCATGAATTAGAGCTGAGCCAAAAGCCCACACGCATGCAAATGCAAAATAGAGTTCATAAACTATTTTGGAGTTGTCGGGTCCCAGATTTTCCGGGATGAGAAGAGCTTCGAGGAGATTACACAGGAGTTCAATGTGTGTGATTTCAGGTATGGGGATGATTTTTTTAAAACGGGATTTCATTGATTCCGTCACTGATGGAATGTATTTGTCAAATAATTGAGAGAGGACCGTCTTGATTTCTGCGGAATCACTTCGACGGCTAATCCAGCTTGTAACATATCTATATAGGTATGTACAAAAAAACATAATGGAATTTACTCATTTCATTTTCCCATTCATTTTTGTTACAGAATAAATGATGTATATTGATGAATATTTGTGTTTTGTTTTGTGTGTGTATGTACGCATTCCAGTTGAGATCATTTGGATTCAAATATAAAATCCCGGCTCTGGAAACAGTCGCTATATACATAATAAAATCAAAATCAATAAACAATTATTTTTACGGAACAAATTGTTTTGAAAATATGTTTAGTTAGATGTATATAGTTTCGAAAAAAATACCAGGAGTTGCATGTTTGAGTGTGTAAATTTCAAAGATGAGGCGCATGGATTTGGTGAGAGCGATTCTCTCGTTACTCGCCAACGTCAGGATTTTGTTGTCATCCATGACTGTGTTTAAGGACTCGATCCACCTACAAATAGTACAATTTTTAGCATATAAATACTGTACAATTTTGAGCATATAAATACTGTACAATTTTGAGCATATAAATACTGTACAATTTTGAGCATATAAATACTGTACAATTTTGAG